>OX940982.1:19969435-20138402 GCA_954871275.1 Leptopterna dolabrata | reverse complement strand
GAACTGGGGGTATTGAAATAATAACGGTTCCGCGGTTGTGCATGAGCAGATGGTATTGCTCTGTTCAAGAGTAGCGGATTCGTGACGATCTTTTTTTACCGTACCACAGATCAACTTTTGATGGTGACGACATTTCGTAGCAGAAGGTAAACTTCCTTGAGTTTCAAGCCAATAGGTAAGTAGGTACATGGTATCTACCTATAATTTTCAAGTTAAAATTCAAAACCATGCACTGAGAAAAATACACTATCACTGCACACTATCTCAGTGATAGATGAACATACCCACTATCGGTTTCCTATCAGTTCCCTATCAAAGGGTTCCTCCTCCGTGGCCCAGTTTGCCCTCAAGTGGCACACTATCAGACAACTATGAGGCACCTATCAGATAACTATCACATGACAAAACTCATCTATCGGGAACCTATCACTTGGTTTTGCATGCTATCAAAAGTCTATCAACATGGATGAAACATCCTTAAGTGATAGTGGTTGACATCCCATTCTATCAGATACCTATCAATCCGATATATCTGACCTATCAGAAACCTATCAAAATGTGGCAGTGAAAGAGTGAAAGAAAAAACTCTATCAAAATTGCGGCCTGATCACTATCAAAAGACTATCACATGATGAGAATGATAGATAGCATCTTTCACGTCTCTCAAGAATGCGGCCTGTTCACTATCAAAAATCTTTCACTCATAAAGAATGATAGACAGCACTTTTCATCTTTATCAAAAATGCGGCAAATACACCATCGAAAAACTATCATGCAATGAGAGTGATAGATAGCATTTTTCATCTCTTTCTGAAGAACTATCGAAAGGCTATCATTGGGTGAGAATGATAGATAAAATTTTTCACCTCTATCAGAAGCTCAACCTGGTTACTATCAAAAGGCTATCGTAGGATGAGAATGATAGAGGGAATTTTTCATATCTATCAAAATCTCTACCTGGTTACTATGAAAAGGCTACCTATCACTGGATGAGTGTGATAGATGGAATTTTTCACCTCTATCAAAAGCTCAACATACGCTATCATTAGATGAGAATGATAGATGAAAATATTTCACAGTGATCAGCTTTGATACCATGAAAACACTACCCTAGTTGGAAGACGATAGATAGGAATATACCAAACTATCAAAATGATTGGAAAATCATAGAAATCATCTATCATTGGAAAATATAGATAGGAACATTTCACCCTATTAAATGATCAGCCTTTTTAGAACATTACCTTCAGTGAAGGATGATAGAAATATTCCATTTGATGAAATCAACAGCCTTCATGCTATAAATGTGGCACTGTAAAAATCCCTACTCCTCCAATGGGGGGGGGGGGGGGATTTTTTTTTTGAGACTAGTGAAGAAGGAGATAGTGTTCTTATAGGGTAATGATAGCGTTGTAATAGCGTTTTTATAGATACAGTTCTATCAAAAGGCTATCATTGGATGAGTATGGTAGATGGCATTTTTCACTTCTATTAAAAGCTCAACATGGTTACTATCAAAACGCTATCATTAGATGAGAATGATAGATGAAAATATTTCATACTATCAAATGATCAGCTCTGATACCATGAAAACACTATCTCTATTGGAAGATGATAGATGGAAATATTTCGAACTACCAAAATGATGGTCATACATACCATGAAAACACTATCGCCATTCGAAAATTATAGATGGGAATACTTCATCCTATTAAAAGATCAGCCTTTTTAAAACATTGTCTTCAGTGGAGAATATAGAACTATTCCGTTTGATGAAAATCAACAGCCTTCATGCTATAAATGTTGCAGAGAAGAGTGCGTCAGTGTTCTGTCAGCTTGTCAGACAACCATGAGAACACTATAACGTATATGATTCTATCCAATGAAAACAGGGACTACATTATTCCTTTCACTGCACATTGC
This sequence comes from Leptopterna dolabrata, assembly GCA_954871275.1. NCBI lineage: Eukaryota > Metazoa > Arthropoda > Insecta > Hemiptera > Miridae > Leptopterna > Leptopterna dolabrata. The sequence continues at coordinate 20,136,479 of OX940982.1, read as the reverse complement.
ACAGCCTGTATGCATTCACAGGATGCAGTTTTGGTAGGTAGGTACGATATATTGTAACACTATAAAAATGCTATTACAATGCTTTTGCCCAAAATCAGATTAGCAGATAAAGGATAGGTCTCCTTCTGGACTAATACCTTCCTGCACTGGACAGCAGTTATTCAGCTGACTATGCAGGGGAATGCCGCAGTACCTGAGGTACCACCTGTAATATCTGCAAAGCCCATTCTTAGGAAGTCGTCGGATTCCATCATTGGAATGATGAGTCGAATACTCCTCAACAATTAAAAATGGGTACGTACATACGTACAAAAAGCCAATTTGACATTTTCAAATACCGAAACCTGTGATAGTAATGGTATAGGTTTTTGATAGGCACGAACTTTAATTTATAGAATGATATGTGTCTATCACAGCATTAGGTGTGATAGGTTATTGTTAGATACGCAATTGGCTGATAGTGTTCTGATAGGTTGTTGATAGTTGTTTGATGGAGCACTCATAGTGAACTCATAGGGCTTTGATAGCCTTTGGTTGATAGTGTTTGAAAGAGTATAGTTCATATTTGGTAATTTATATCCGAATATCAAATTTCGTACTCAAGGTATCATCACATGAAGGTTTAGGTACATTTCAATGGTTTGGAACCAATCCTAGCCAGTTGAGAGAAGTCAGTTGAAACCAGTTTGTCTGTCTATAATCTGGTCGAGAAAGCATGAAAGTATGAAAAACAGAGTAGAGGTTTGTAAAATTTAAATTTTATAATATGAAGGGATGTCTCTATCAAAAATCCTGTAGTGCTGGTCTATCACAGGATAACTTGTGGTAGGTTTCAGATAGATATGCCATTGGCTGGTAGCGTTCTGATAGGTTGTTGATAGTGTTTTGATGGAGAACTCATAGTGAACTGATAGGGTTTTGATACCCCTCGCTTGATAGTGTTAGAAAGAGTTTCTTTCGGATTTGCAAATTTATATCCGAATATAAGTTTTGCACTCCAGGTATCATCAAATGAAGGTTTAGGAACATTTCAATGGTTTGGAACCAGTCCTACCCCTAACAATCCCGAAAGATTAAAGAAAGTTGAAACCAATCTGTATGTCCATAACTTGGTTGAGAAAGCGTTAAAGTATGACAAACAGGGTGGAGGTATGTAAAATTTAAAATTCATTATAAAAAGGGGTGCCTCTATAAAAAATCCTGTAGTGCTGGTCTATCACAGGATTACTTGTGATAGGTTTTTGATAGATACGCCATTGCCTGATAGTGTTCTGATAGGTTGTTGATAGTCTTTTGATGGAGAACTCATAGTGAACTTATAGGGTTTTGATAGCCTTTGGTTGATAGTGTTTGAAAGAGTATCTTTCGGATTTGCTAATTTATATCCTAATATCAAATTTTTGCAATCAATTCAATATCACAGTGAGGAGGTTTTGGGTTTTGGTGGTTTGGAATGAAACACTTCATATTCCTACAGAAATACGGACATATCTGCTCGAAGGTGATAAGTAGCGTAAATAAGTTTATTTATTGTTTATTTGATTGATAATAATGATGTACTAACTCCCCAGTGGTAGGGCGTCGGAAACAAGTGAAACTGAGCAATGAATGTTGAGGTGAGAGAACTATCTGAGCAGGACATTATCTACCAAAGTTGCTCAAGTTGGAACCCAGATTGTCGAAAGAAGTTTATTTATATATAGCTTATTTGATGGAAAATTATGGGAGCCTAACTCTCCAGTGCATGGCCATTGAAAACAAGTGGACCTGAACAATTAATATTGAGAAGAGAGAACAGTTTGAGCGGATTAGGGAAGCGGATATTGTTTAAAAAAGTTTGAAAATGTGAAATGTATTATTATTTCCCATTTTTCAAATCTGTATGTGCATAATATGGTCGAAGAAGTGTTGAGAAGTACGAAAAATCGGGTAGAGATGTTGTAAAATTTAAACTGTAATGCATGAAGGGGTGTCTCTATCAAAAATCCTGTAGTGCTGGTCTATAACAAGATAACTCATGATAGGTTTTTGATAGATACACCATTGCCTGATAGCGTTCTGATAGGTTTTTGATAGTCTTTTGATGGAGAACTCATAGTGAACTGATAGGGTTTTGATAGTCTTCGGTTGATAGTGTTTGAAATAGTAACTTTCGGATTTGCTAATTTATATCCTAATATCAAATTTTTGTAATCAATTCAATATCACAGTGAGGAGGTTATGGGTTTTGGTGGTTTGGAATGAAACACTTCACATTCCTACAGAAATACGGACATGTCTGCTCGAAGGTGATAAGTAGCGTAAATAAGTTTATTTATTGTTTATTTGATTGATAATAATGATGTACTAACTCCCCAGTGGTTGGGCGTCGAAAACAAGTGAAACTGAACAATGAATGTTGAGGTGAGAGAACTATCTGAGCAGGACATTATATCTACCAAAGTTGCTCAAGTTAGAACCCAGATTGTTGAATGAAGTTTATTTATATATAGCTTATTTGATGGACAATTATGGGAGCCTAACTCTCCAGTGCATGGCCATTGAAAACAAGTGGACCTGAACAATTAATATTGAGAAGAGAGAACAGTTTGAGCGGATTAGGGAAGCGGATATTGTTTAAAAGAGTTTGAAAATGTGAAATGTATTATTATTTCCCATTTTTCAAATCTGTATGTGCATAATATGGTCGAAGAAGTGTTGAGAAGTACGAAAAATGGGTTAGAGATGTTGTAAAATTTAAAGTGTAATAGATGAAGGGGTGTCTCTATCAAAAATCCTGTAGTGCTGGTCTATCACAGGATAATTTGTGATAGGTTTTTGATAGATACGCCATTGCCTGATAGTGTTCTGATAGGTTGTTGATAGTCTTCTGATGGAGAACTCATAGTGAACTTATAGGGTTTTGATAGCCTTCGGTTGATAGTGTTTGAAAGAGTAACTTTCGGATTTGCTAATTTATATCCTAATATCAAATTTTTGTAATCAATTCAATATCACAGTGAGGAGGTTATGGGTTTTGGTGGTTTGGAATGAAACACTTCACATTCCTACAGAAATACGGACATGTCTGCTCGAAGGTGATAAGTAGCGTAAATAAGTTTATTTATTGTTTATTTGATTGATAATAATGATGTACTAACTCCCCAGTGGTTGGGCGTCGAAAACAAGTGAAACTGAACAATGAATGTTGAGGTGAGAGAACTATCTGAGCAGGACATTATATCTACCAAAGTTGCTCAAGTTAGAACCCAGATTGTTGAATGAAGTTTATTTATATATAGCTTATTTGATGGACAATTATGGGAGCCTAACTCTCCAGTGCATGGCCATTGAAAACAAGTGGACCTGAACAATTAATATTGAGAAGAGAGAACAGTTTGAGCGGATTAGGGAAGCGGATATTGTTTAAAAAAGTTTGAAAATGTGAAATGTATTATTATTTCCCATTTTTCAAATCTGTATGTGCATAATATGGTCGAAGAAGTGTTGAGAAGTACGAATAATTGGGTAGAAATGTTGTAAAATTTAAATTGTAATAGATGAAGGGGTGTCTCTATCAAAAATCCTGTAGTGCTGGTCTATCACAGGATAACTTGTGGTAGGTTTTTGATAGATACACCATTGCCTGATAGCGTTCTGATAGGTTGTTGATAGTGTTTTGATGGAGATCTCATAGTGACCTGATGGGGTTTTGATAGCCTTCGGTTGATAGTGTTTGAAAGAGTTTCTTTTGGATCTGATAATTTATATCTGAACATCGAATTTTTGTATTGCTATATTGGTAGGTTTTGGTGGTTTTGAGTGGAACACTTGATATTCCTATAAAAATATGGACATATATGTGCTTGAAGGTGATTTCAGGAAGCATAACTACATTTATTTATGGTCTGGAAAATATAGATAAACTGACGCCCCGACCATATAAAGTCGGGATGGATCTGAGTCAGCGTTTGCTAATGTGAAAAGTGTTGAAATTTGTGTTCATGATTTCCTTCTCATTTTTGTGCCACTCCAATGAAGATTTCCCTCACGTGATCCAGTAGTGTGGCAATGGATGAGGTAAGTGAGAGATAAATCTATTTCTACAAAAATACTCTGAAGAGTGTTCTTATGGATGATAATAGTGCACTGAGTTGCACACTTTCAATACCCTATACTGTGATAGTTTTCTTATAGTGTTTTGATAGAGTACGAGCCTGCACACAATCATACCTCTATCAACTTAGGCGGAGGAGGGGAATGACCCTATATAATGAGCAAGCGCTCCCAACCAGTATCAGTGCATTCTCAGCATTTGTGCAAGTCGTGTCGGTCTTCCATGCATTCCATTCACACCAGATTCCAGTCAGTGGTAACGAGTTGGTTGTGTGTTGTCTTTGCGAGTTTCCAAACCTCCATAAACCAGTTAAACATTGTGAGTATTGCACCATATATACGCCCGGTGTGGTTTTTGTTTGTAGCAATGTCCCAGGCTGGTGAAGTGCGTGACTTGCTCATAAGTTGGCATCTACCTGAAGAGGCAATCGAGAAAATCATATGAAAATACCCCACCAAATCGTCAAAACACGGCAAGTTCATCGAGAATTCAACATTTTCTGGTTTACCTACTATTACCAAACATTTCCTTCACCTTGTTCAAGATTATTTCATGAAAACTGAAGTAGATATCTTGCCACAATTCAATCATTTCTTCGTGAATTTTGGTTGCTAGAATGTGAATTTACAGTTCAAATGACAGTAAAGTTCCTGGCAAAACTAATGAGAAAGTGGGTAACATTTAAAAAAAAATTAGGTAAATTAAATTTCAAAAATGTGGTAGGTACGGATTTGTTGATGACTTTCTAGTTGTTATTCAGGTTGATGTTGATGTTGTTGGGGGGAGGGGGGGGGGGGGGGGGTGCGACTACCTGGCAATGTTTGGGGTTAAATTAACCGTTATCCCAAGTGGCGGGAAAGGCGCAGATGGATACATAGCGCGCTAGAGAAGCCGTTACGTACACTTTCCCTTCTCGTTCCCAGTTTATTTATTGACCATACCTACTTTCAGGTTCAAGAAGACTTCATAACGCTCCATCCCCAATATCAGGAGGGGCTGTTCTACAACCTGTCGAACGTGCGGAAACAAATTGTGCAAAAAGCTACGGAAAACTTCCCTTCAAGGAGGACAGGGGCCACCCAGGCCAACGCCTGGGTTCACAATGATTCCTACAACCAAGCTGTCGAAAGCGGAGGTTCGTTGAAATGTTGCATATTAATCTGTTGATTGCTCTTCGATGCTACTTGCAACCGTTGGCAATATGTAGGTACTGTGAAATTCAACAGCTAGTCATCCAGGACCGATTTGATTCCTTTTATTTGGAATGTATGTAATATCCTACAGATATTATATTAAAGAAACGTGAATTGCAATAATTGGAATTATTCCAAGAAGAAAGTGTATTTTTCTAATTTCGTATTGTCAACATAGGTATCACCTGTGGTCTCATGATATAACTTGTCGTACGTACGTAGTGAATCGTTACAGTATGGATTTCCAATGTTCTTTCTACTTTTAATCGGCGGTTTATTGCAAATTCATCTTTACAACAAAAGTGACGAAATTCATGAAAATGCCTTTGAGCGTTCCAGTTCAAAACCATGCCGTTGGTATGATTTTTTTACATTTTGGTTTATTATTTTCAATAATGAACCATTGGAATCGAGCATGAAAAAAAAATTCTTATCCCCCCTCAAAATTTGATGGTTTACGTTTTAAGGTATGTAGAATCCAAAACTGTAAAACGCTGCAAATCCCTGCACAACGTTTATTATTTGTACAGAATACCCTTCTGTTACAGATCACAGGTCTCCGTATAGATAACCCTTCTCTAACATTATGTACCTACTATTCTACAAATATTATGTAGATCGCGGACCTCCGTAGGTTAGTACCTAACCCCGTACTCGTTACTAGGTACCTCCCTAAACCGTTGTATAATAATTTACCTGTATAGGTTCCACTTCTACGGAGATAGTATAATGAACCGTTGTGTAATAATTTGCCCATCAATAATACTTCAACGGTTTTTCAAGTTGCAAAACTACCTATCAACAAAATCCAGCCCCTTCTTGGTAGATTAGCCGTTGTGTAATAATTTGCCGTTGTGTACTAATAATTTTCCGTTGTGTAATAATTTGTCATTGTGTAATAATTTGCCATTATGTAATAATTTACCCATCAATAATACTTCAACGGTTGTTCAAGTTGCAAAAGTACCTATCAACAAAATCCGGGCCTTACTGTGAACGAACGGCTGGACGTAAGGTGCTCCGGGTGGTCTTAAAAAAATCAGTCATGCAGCATGACTTAATGAGCGAATTTTCAAAGAAATATTCGAATTAATGGCTATGGTTTTGAATAAAGGAAAACTTCGGTCTAAAATTTGGTTTTCTATGTATATTCTCTTCGTATTTATTTTAATTTGTACGTTTTGTCCATCCTGATTCTACCGTTTGTTTATTACGTAATTGTACTAAGTGCTTATTTATTTGATCGCTGTGGGTAAATTCAAGGAGTTGTACTAATCGTTTGCCTCCCCCTTTTTTGCTTCGAACTCTCGTCTTCAATTAATACTTCTCACATTTTTCAATCTGACCACTCTAAGGGGGTGGGGGTAAGAGTTTAAAGATTATCCTAGTTTTGGGTAATTTTTGCGCACTTTAAATGCTCTAATTTAAGAACGGATTTAGATATCTAAAATCCGATTTCACTATCGTGTTCAGCGTGCAAAAACCTTTAAAATGAGGGGTCACTTGTTAGAAAATAACATTTTGGGGATTTTTGGGTAATTTTTGCGCACTTTAAATGCTCTAATTTGAGAACGGATCAAGATATCTAAAATCCGATTCCACCATCGTGTTCAGCGTGCAAAAACCTTTAAAATGAGGGGTCACTTGTTGGAAAATAACATTTTGGGGATTTTTGGGTAATTTTTGCGCACTTTAAATGCTCTAATTTAAGAACGGATCAAGATATCTAAAATCCGATTCCACCATCGTGTTCAGCGTGCAAAAACCTTTAAAATGAGGGGTCACTTGTTAGAAAATAACATTTTGGGGATTTTTAGGTAATTTTTGCGCACTTTAAATGCTCTAATTTGAGAACGGATCAAGATATCTAAAATCCGATTCCACCATCGTGTTCAGCGTGCAAAAACCTTTAAAATGAGGGGTCACTTGTTGGAAAATAACATTTTGGGGATTTTTGGGTAATTTTTGCGCACTTTAAATGCGCCAAAACCCTCCTTAGAGTAGGCCAATTTCGCCCATCTTCGAACTTAGCCTTTCGATTGCCAAGATAGATTTTTTGTGCAAATTTGAGCTGTTTATCTCAATTCTATCGAGAGTTATCGTCTGGAGTGACACATATATAAATAAATATATATATAAATATATATATATATATACATATAAAAAAGTGTTAAATTTCAGGAATCGTTTTAGAATGGTCTGAAACGGATTTCTATGAAGAAAATTTCCAAAAATTTATATTATTTAAATTTCGAAGCCATTGCAATAGCTTCATTTTCTTTGAAAATTCGCTAAAACTCGTAAGTTCAAGAACTATTTAAAACCGTAAACACATTCACGTAAAAAAAAGGTATAGGCGTTTTGAAAATTTCAACCCCTATTTTGAACCCCCTAGAGATGACTGAAAGTAACGTCGAGCTTCGAGGACCAACTAGACCCCAAACGGAACCTATAACCCGAATTTCATCAATTTTGTTTCATGGTAACTAAGAAAAGTGCCCCGTATGGCGTACGGCGGACAGACAGACATATTTTTATCGCAGTTTTGGATTCTAAAAACCTTGAAACGTAAACAATCAAATTTTGAGGGGGGGTAAGAATTTTTTTTTTCATGCTCGATTCCAATGGTTCGTTATTGAAAATAATAAACCAATTAAAATATTTCTTTCTGTCCGCCGTACGCTGTACGGGGCACTTTTCTTAGTTACCATGAAACAAAATTGATGAAATTCGGGTTATAGGTTCCGTTCGGGGTCTAGTTGGTCCTCGAAGCTCGACGGGGTTCAAAATAAGGGGTTGCAATTTTCAAAACGCCTATACCTTTTTTTTTTTTACGTGAATCTTTGTACGGTTTTAAATAGTTCTTGAACTTGCGAGTTTTTTAAGACCACCCGGAGCATCGTACGTCCAGCCGTTCGTTCACAGTAAGGCCCCGAAGTTTGTACCGACAGGCATTTTCGACCCCAGTGTGAATGAAATTGTATACATTCAAACCAAATCTCGTTACCAGGGACGATAGGAAATTTGCCGGAGATAAAATCATTGCTAGGGGCCACCTGATTATATTGGCGGAGTATGAAGTCGAGTTGGTTGTTCTGTGATATTATTTCATTTGAAAAATGATGGCTCTTTTGGAGTTTGTTGGTAGGTAGTGAAACTTGAACAAACGTTGAAGTATTATTGATGGGTAAATTATTACTACGGTAAATCATTACTCAACGGTAAATTATTACACAACGGTTCATTATACCATCTACGTAGAAGGGGCTGGAGTTTGTTGGTAGGTACTTTTGCAACTTTTTTCACTCCTCATCAACAATTCCTTTTCAGAACTTCATTATGTTTGTTTCTTTTTGTTAGGTACTGTTTGTCATCGGCAGAATTATTTTAGGAACATTTAACTGTGATTTAGGTAGGTACCTAGTAACGAGTACGGGGTTAGGTACTAACCTACGGAGGGTCTGCGATATACATAATATCTATAACATAGTACATATCATATTATATAGACGGGTTATCTATACAGAGAGCTATGATCTGTAACAGAAGGGTTAGTACCCAACCCCGTACTCGTTACTAGGTACCTACCTAAATCACGAGTTAAATGTTGCTAAAATAATTTATTCTGCCGATGAGAAACAGTACCTAACAAAAACGCTGCAAATCCCTGCACAACGGTTTATTATTTTGTACAGAATACCCTTCTGTTACAGATCACAGCTCTCTGTATAGATAACCCGTCTATATAAAATGATATGTACTATTCTATACATATTATGTAGATCGCAGACTCTCCGTAGGTTAGTACCTACCTAACCCCGTACTCGTTACTAGGTTCCTACCTAAATCACGAGTTAAATGTTCCTAAAATAATTCTGCCGATGACAAACAGTACCTAACAAAAAGAAACACACATAATGAAGTTCTGAAAAGAAATTGTTGATGAGGAGTGAAAAAAGTTGCAAAAGTACCTACCAACGAACTCCAGCCCCTCCTACGTAGATGGTATAATGAACCGTTGTGTAATAATTTACCGTTGAGTAATGATTTACCATCGTGTAGTAATAATTTACCCAACGTTTGTTCAAGTTTCACTACCTATCAACAAACTCCAAAAGAGCCATCATTTTTCAAACGAAATAATATCATAGAACAACCAACTCGACTTCATAGGTACCCCACCAATAAAATCAGGTGGCCCCTAGCAATGATTTTATCTCCGCCCAATTTCCGATTCTCGGCGCGTCTCTGGTAACGAGATTTGGTTTGAATGTATACAATTTCATTCACACTGGAGTCGAAAATGCCTGTCGGTGCAAACTTCGGGGCCTTACTGTGAACGAAAGGAGGGACGTAAAATGCTCCGGGTGGTCTTAAAAAACTCGTAAGTTAAAGAAATATTTAAAACCGTAAAAATATTCACGTAAAAAAAAGGTATAGGCGTTTTGAAAATTTCAACCCCTATTTGAACCCCTTATAAATGACTGACGGTAACGTCGAGCTTTGAGGACCAACTAGACCCCGAACGGAACCTATAACCCGAATTTCATCAATTTTGTTTCATGGTACCTAACTAAGAAAAGTGGCCCGTACGGCGTACGGCGGACAGACAGAAATATTTTTATTGCAGTTTTGGATTCTACATACCTTGAAACGTAAACCATCAAATTTTGAGGGGGGTAAGAATTTTTTTTTCATGCTCGATTCCAATTGTTCATTATTGAAAATAATAAACCAAAAAGGGGTTATAAATAAATCAATATTAAAATCGTCAAGTTCTACAAAAATCGATTTTTTAAACCATAAATGAAACAGTGCCTATTAATAACTGGTGAGTTAATTTCTAGAGAACATTTATTAATAGAGCAATAATAAATTCAATCACTGAGTGAAGGGGCTTATTCCCTCTATCATTTTCCAACAGGGATAGTGTTTTCATGGTATGAACAATGTCCATTTTATACTTTGAAATATTTTCATTATAATTCTCATCTGAAAATAGCATTTTGATAGTTCAAAATGCTGTTTTCCATAGATACAGCCCCCCCCCCCCCCTCCGGTTCACGTAACTTGAATCAGTTTGTATGCCACATCTGTTTAACCAATTATTCATTTCCTACTACAGACAAGATCAAACAGTGGGAGGTGGCACTTCTGCTGCTCCCTACGCCGTAGCTGCAGGCCCAGTGGAAACCAATCGTCCAAGAACGAAGGCCACAGTGATCGAAGCCACAAGATTTTTTCCACAGCCATTCCGCCTAAACTGCATTTCCTCACCCACTATCCCTCTTCCATGCAGCGTAATGGTCCCATTTTCTCCTTGTCCTGTCTTCGATTTGAGTCAAATTATAGGGCACTGAAAACTGCTCTGCGTTCTGTTGCCACCACCGTCAATCCCCCCTCTCTGCCTATAAAAAAATTCAGCTTCAGCTGAACAATTTATTATTAATAAGCTGGTTACCAGCTCTGACTTACAAGCCAGGAGCTCTTTACTCTGTGGATCGTACTTCCATTAATTCCTTGATTGAAGAGAACCAAAACTCTTACATCCCCTAACAACATAACTGACAAGCCTGGTTATCCTGATCCCAAATTTTGTGGACGGCCCTTTATTTGTCTAATTGGACCGTATTCTTTACTCTTCAGTTTTGGATAAGGCATTTGGGGAGTGCCACGTTTTCCTTACTGTTTGCTTCTCGGAACATTTCTACGCTTACGAAGTTACCCCAACTTGTGTTTTAAAATGGTATGATTTAGAAAAACTCGAATTCCCCTTCCCCAACAACATGCATAAGGCACGCAGCAAACAATATGTCACCATGCGTAATTTTATCGCCCATTTAATCTACTGACTGGGAATTTTAATAATTTTATTCTTGGGGAGGAGGGGAGCAGGACCAGGAATTCTAAGATGTATTAGTTTCGAAAGGTCAGTAGATTAAATGGGCGTAGATTGAATCTAGTTACCATTGTTTTCTCTGCTCACTAGAAGGTGTAATCATCGTATAAAGCTGTTTTTCGTTAGAAATGTGCATGATCTCCACAATCCTGGTTTCATAATATTTATCTATCTGTTTACTCAATAATTACATTAATTGAAGATTCTATTTTAAATTCATTGAATTGAGTGTTTACTCAATGTAATTTTGAGTAAACAGATACAGATGAATTATGAAACCGGGATTGTGGAGATCATGCAAATGTCACAAAAAACATTGCTTTATGCGATGATTACACCCGTTAGTGAGCATCATTATCATTAGCAAATCATGAGCATGTTTGTGAAGTAATATGCTTGATAACGTTTCATCACTGGTACACTGAATTTAAAATAGAATTTTCGTCTGATAATAATCAAATAAATCGATTTTGTATTTACATAAGGGAGGGGAGAGGATATTTTGTGGGGCTGAGCTAAGAACCCTAATTATTTCTTTTGCAATTTAAATATGAAACCTATATTTCAATATTACTCAGTGATTTAAACTGAATTTTATCTAATCATAAGCTATACTATTATATTAGACTCACTCTGTTGTATTTATTTCGTATCTATTTGAAATTGACTCCAATCCTTTAATGTTACAATATAAATATTCTGTACATACTTGAAGTGAATTGTACCTAATCATAAGAGTCATCATTAGCTATATTTCTTTATATTAGGCTGACTCTATTATATTTATTTCGTACCTATATTGAAATAATTGACTCCAAACCTTCAGTGTTAATACGTAAATATCCTGTACATATTTGTTTAAATAGTATGATTTTAAACAGTAGTATTAGTAAATGTTCTTACATATGATTCAATATTCCAAAGAAACGAATTGAATTGAAATATTATTATTATACACTTGTGTTTGAAAGTCATCAAAATATAATTGCTGTTAAACTTCAAAATTTGTTCACGATTACTTGCATCCTTTTTCTCTTAGTTACTAGTTTATTACACCTACTTGTTTTTAAATTTATTACTATCATTTATTCAACAATTTTGTTTCAATTGACAGGGGTGACATCACTGTGAGTGAACTCTTCGTCCATCAGCATGCTATACCTGTGATAATTATGTCGTCATTAGGTTTAAATAGTAGCGCCTTTAGCTTACGCTGCATCCCCCCATCACCACCGCCATACACCTAGCTTATAGCTTGGTGTAAGGAAGAGGGGTTCAGAGTAACCTGAAGGCGCTATTGTTTCAACCTTGAGACGATCTATCACATGTATAGCATTCTGATATACGACGATTTGACCACACTTTCACAGTGATAGATCAAATCTATCACTGAAAGTGTGGTCACATCGTCGTCTATCACCTTTTGATAGATGGAAGGGATAGTTGTTTGATAGAGTTCATCTATCAGAAGGTGATAGATGAACTCCATCAAACAACTATCCCTTCCATCTATCAAAACTTACGAAAGAGTACTGATAGGAAACGATAGAGTTTTGATAGGAAATGATAGTCTTTCGATAGATATGGATGAAAGAGTACTGATAGGAAACGATAGGATTTTGATAGGAAACGATAGTCTTTCGATAGATATGGATGAAAGAGCACTGATAGGAAACGATAGGGTTTTGATAGGAAATGATAGTATTTCGATAGATATGGATGAAAGAGTACTGATGGGAAACGATAGGGTTTTGATAGGAAACGATAGTATTTCGATAGATATGGATGAAAGAGTACTGATGGGAAACGATAGGGTGTTGATAGAAAACGATAGTATTTCGATAGATATGGGTGAAAGAGTACTGATGGGAAACGATAGGATTTTGATAGGAAACGATAGTCTTTCGATAGATATGGATGAAAGAGTACTGATAGGAGACGATAGCGTTTTGATAGGAAACGATAGTATTTCGATAGATATGGATGAAGGAGTACTGATGGGAAACGATAGGGTTTTGATAGGAAACGATAGTATTTCGATAGATATGGATGAAAGAGTACAGATGGGAAATGATAGGATTTTGATAGGAAACGATAGTCTTTCGATAGATATGGATGAAAGAGTACTGATAGGAAACTATAGGGTTTTGATAGGGAACGATAGTCTTTCGATAGATATGGGTGAAAGAGTACTGATAGGAAACGATAGGGTTTTGATAGGAAACGATAGTATTTCGATAGATATGGATGAAAGAGTACTGATAGGAAACTATAGTGTTTTGATAGGGAACGGCAGTCTTTCGATAGATATTGATGAAAGTGTACTGATAGGAAACGATGGTCTTTCGATAGATATTGGTGAAAGAGTACTGATAGCAAGTGATAGATTTTTGATAGGACTCGATAGTCTTTTGATAGATATGATGAAAGTGTACTGATAGCAAATGATAGCTTTTTGATAGAAATAGATAGTCTTCTGATAGATTTTGCCTGTAATGAATGGCAGGTTATTGATAGGAAATGATAGTCTTTTGATGGGAAACGATAGTTTTCTGATAGATTAACACTATCATAATTGATAGATGGAGGTATATCTATCAAAAAATGGCCACAACCCTATCAAAATACCCTATCAAAACCCTATGAAATACCGTCCCAAACCGAGCCTACAATTTGATAGATGGGACACTATCTTCAGGAACCAATAGAGTACTGATAGTGTTTATCTATCATACCGTCTGTCATTCATTGGGCCGAAATTCGGCCCAATAGACTATCACACACTATCGGTACTCTATTGGTTCCTGATGATAGATACCATCTATCAGTTTTGATAGAAAACACCCCCCTTTTTTTTCTCAGTGAATAATACTTCAAAGGTTGTTCAAGTTGCAAAAGTACCTACCAACAAAATCCAAATGATCCATCATTTTTCAAATGAAATAATATCACAGAACCAATTCGACTTCATACAGCCATCCGTGATTATAATCAGGTGCTCCCTACCAATGATATCTGGGCCGGGTTTATACCGTTTGATTCACGATCATGTTGACGAAGCTTTTCGGCACACACGAACGGCTGGTCGTACAATGCTCCGGGTGGTCTCAAAAAATTCTTTGGTTCAACATCAATTTAAAAACGTTAAAAAAACCCATACCCATCTACTGAAAGTTTACGAGCTACGGCGTTCTAAAAATTTCAACCCCTATTTTTCAGCCCTTAGAGTTGACTGGCAGTAACGCCGAGCTTCGCGGACCAACTAGACCCCAAACGGGACCTACAAACCAAATTGCGTTAACTTTGGTTCATGGTAACTAAGAAGAGTGCGAAGTACGGCCTAAGGCGGATGGACAGAAATTTTTTTTATTGCGTTTTCGAATTCTACATACCTTGAAACGTAAACCATCAAATTTTGAGCCATCATGCTCGATTCAGATGTTTCATTACTGAAAATAATAACGAATAATGAGAATTATTAATCATTATTGTAAAGAATATCACATGGATTCGATTGAGCGTGCACTTTGCGGACAAGTGAGTACCTTGGAGGCTAGTTGATAAATGAAGAGAAAAATATTCCATAGTATTTTGCCTGTGCAGGGTCTCCATGCGATGGTATACAATTGCTTAAACTGCTTTGGACAGCTGAAGAAAGTTCTATCCATGAAACACGTTGAACCATATTCTAATGTGTTCATTTCGTTGCTAATTCCAAATATCACAATTCTATTATTCGTCGAAGGTTTTTCGTCAGTTTTCATTAAATAGGTACCTTTAGCTCTGACGGTAACGAGAGAACAGAAGCTGTTCGGGGGATTTTGCTCGGTAACCAACGCTTTCCTTCTGATTTTACACAGAGAAGATTTCATATTTTCATACAATCGGAGCTGCCCCACAAAATCATTGGTACCCTCTAAGTTCGGCAAGCTACTCGTTGAAAACGTCAGGAACTGGAACGGAAAATCTTGTCTAGCGCGTTTACGACAGTTTGCAGTTTTCGCCAACACCTCTCGCTCAAGATGGTGTATCACCGAGTCCACCGCACAAAAATGATCAGTTTTCGACAATAACTGTGTATTAAGGTTCAGTATCGTTTTTCACTTTTCCCGAAAATTGTAGTTCACCTCTAATGCAGACCCACGACGTTTCCCGTTTTGCGACGGAGTCAGTAGCGGAAACCGTTCAACAGCGGAGACTGTTTGCCATGTGACGTTCACACCACCTCCACGCTCACTGACAATAGTAACAGCCTGAGTTCTACGTCAGTTTGCAGTGAATGTCCTCGTCTGTCCGTAAAAACAGCAGCAGCCGAGCCTCCGCAAAGTCCACCGTTTTCAACAGACATCACCTTTCACCCGTCAGAAACTGTCCGCAAAATGCACGGAGCCATTCACAAATATGACTCCTTAGTAGCGAAGTAAATACATTTATTGCACGAGATATTAACATCGCACGAGACTTGAGAGACACGAGATGAGAATATCGATGAACACTGCAATCGTTTACTATTGGCAGAACACGATGACAACAACGAGCACACGACTCATTATAAAGTACTTACACGCAGGGTGATATTGGTCGTGATGATAATGAACTACTTAGCACGTTTCTATTAGGTATTTAATCTAACTGCATAGGTAACTGTATAGTATTCCAACAGTACCTAATGTTCATCTAAGTTTTTATTCTCTTTCATGATAAATCAATCCAATCAGGCTGAAATTCTTATACGAAATTCTTATACCTACGAATTTCATCGGAAATTAAACGGTAACTTTCTTCAAAGCATGCGCAAATATGAACTTATGTAGGTACCTATTACACTCATAATATCTTGAGCACTCGACCGATTTTTGTTAGAATTCGGTAATGATGTAGTTTGGGTTTTCGATGGTTTCCCATGGATTTCATTGGAATGATGGAGCGTCTGCGCCTGCGCAAACAAAAATAATTTAACGTAAGCTCATAGCTCCGGTTCAACTAAAACAGGGAATACCGAGGAACCATGGAGGTGGGGTTATTGAAGTTCCCCAAGTGCCCCTTTCCTCACTGGTTGGAGCAACGATAGATTTTGTGCAGCATCTGCGCTCGGTTATATTTGAAAAATTTTGATAGCCTTCAATGGTATTCCATTCAAGTGTTTCGACAGAGTACGGGTAGACTTACGTTGAGGAAAACTGATTTCTCATTTAAATTTTTACGAACACCGCACGCCGTCCGCCGTACTTCGCACTTTCCTTAGTTACCAAGAACAAAAGTAATGAAATCTGTTTGTAGGTGCCGTTTGGGGTCCACTTGGTCCACGAAGCTAGGCGTTACTGCCAATCATCTCTAAGGGGTTAAAAATAGGGGGTGAAATTTTCAGAACGCCGTAGCTCGAAACTTTCAATATAATGTAATAGAAGGGTACGGATTTTTAACGTTTTCAATCTGCCTTCGAACTAAAGAATTTTTCGAGACCACCCGGAGCAATGTACGTTCAGCCGTTCGTTTGCACCGTAAAGCTTCGTCAACATGATCGCGATGAAACGGTATAAATTCGGCCCAGGTATCCCTGCTAGGGAAATCTGATTATAATCACGGATGGCTGTATGGCTGACGTCGAGTTGGCTGTTCTGTGATATTATTTCATTTCAAGAATGGTGGCTCTTTCGGATTTTGTTGAGATGTCCTTTTGTAATTTCAACAAACGCTATGCTTCCCGAATAACAACAAATAATTTATCAATGGTAGTATTCTTGAATCCACCGCAATTTTATAGAACTGTAATATTGCCGGTCGGCTCGAGTACTCGATTTAGGGCTTTCCTGGAGGGGAGCACGAGGGTCGGTATTGACCACATAAAACAGTTTCTACGCAGAAGGGGCATTTATAGGTAAATAAAATAAACCGTTGTGTAATAATTTGCTATTTTTTTTATTCCGTTTTCGGATTCTACGTTCCTCTAAACGGAAACCATCAGATTTTGATGGGCGGAGGGTTTTTCTTCTTCCATGCTCAATTCCAAAGACTCATTGAAAATAATTTGAAAATAATAAGCTGCGTTTGTGAGAATGGTCCTGACGTTCGTTTGCACGAAAAGCTTCGTCAACATGATCGTGATCAAACGGTATAAATCCAGCCCAGATATCATTGCTAGGGAACACCCGATTATAATCACGCATGGCTGTCTGAAATTGAGTTGGTTGTTCCGAGATATTATTTCTTTATTTGAAGAATGATGGCTTTTTGGATTTTGTTGGTAGGTATATTTTTGTAACTTGAAAAAACGTTATGCTTCATGATTACAACAAATAATTAATGATAGAATTGTTGAATCCACCGAATATTTATGTTGCTGTCATTCTCCGGCCGGCTCCAATAAGTACCTACTTGAATCTAGAGTTTCCCGATGGGAGCACGAGGGTAGGTTGGCCACAGAAAACAGTGACCTACACAGAAGAGGCATCTGCAGGTAAACAATAAACCTTTGGGTAATAATTTGCAGCGTTTTTAGTTTCCAAGTTACGGGAAATCACTTTGGAAGTGCAGAGAGCACCTATGAACGTGGCCCGAACGGTAGGGATTCAGAAAAGTTTGTGTCGGCTGCCCGGATTCGCCTGGAAATAAAACGCTGTTGAAAGTGCAGATTCCAATGGTCCGAACAGCCGGCGCCGATTATTTCAAGCGGTCGTGTGAATACGGCTTTACGTTTGAGCTGTGTACGAGCCTTGGTCTGGATGGGAGAACATTTTTAGGTATTTTTCAAACTCGACTAATCTGCTATGCCCGTGTCAGCCACGCAAGATGGAGGCTTCCACACCTGGAGATCTGATGCGATTTCCATCTGCGACTCCACTTGTTTACCTCTTCGCTTCCCACTTCATTCCATAATCTTTTCATCTCCCTCAGCGAAGGTTATTTCTATAACCGTTTTGGAAAAAAACACATTTCACGTTTTTTTTCCGGGCGGCAATTCGGAAAAAATCGAGGAAGTGAAGGTGAAACTCTCATTAGACCCTTCAACAAAGGACTTATGATCCAATACTGCATTCCTATCAGTACCAACGATGGTGTCGACTTGGAGGATACAAGGGCGAGGAGGGGTTATGGGTCCCTCCCCACCTCGGGCAATTTTGGTTCATTATTTTCAACAATGAACTTTTGGAATCGAGCATGAAAAAATTAACCCCACCCCCCTTTCAAAATTTGATGGTATCCGTTTCAAGGTATGTAGAACCCGAAATTGCAGTAAAACAATTTCTGTCCGTCCGCGTACGCCACTTCGCACTTTTCTTAGTTATCATGAACCAAAATTAATGAAATTTGGTTTGTAGGTCCCGTTTGGGGTCTAGTTGGTCCGCGAAGCTCGGCGTTACTGTCAGTCATAAGGTGTGAAAAATAGGGGTTGGAATTTTCAGAACGCCGTAGCTCGGAAGCTTTCAATAGAAGGGAACTAAAGAATTTTTAGAGATCATCCGGAGCATTGTACGACCAGCCGTTCATTTGCACAGAAAAGCTTCGTCAACATGATCGGCCCAGATCACCTGATTATAATCATGGATGTCTGTATGAAGTCGTGTTGGTTGTTCGGTGATATTATTCCATTTGTAGAATGATGGCTCTTTTGGATTTTGTTGGAAGGTACTTTTGCAACTTGAGCAAACGTTATGCTTCATGAATAACAACAAATAATTAATTATTGAATTATTGAATCCCGCGCATTTTTATGAAACTGTAATTCCCGGGCCGGCTCCAGCTTTCGATTTAGGGCTTTCTTGGGAGGAGCTCGAGGGTAGGTATTGACCCCCAGAAAACAGTGATCTACGCAAAAGAGGAATCTATATAGGGAAATAATAAACCGTTGTGTAATAATTTGTACAGCGTTTTTTCTCCCGGGCGATCCGCCGTAAGATTAATTTCATTCCATTTATTCGTTTCTTGGTTTCTGGAATTAAAAACCTTACCAAGTGAATGGTAGGTAGTGTCTTTTATTTTCCATGAAATTAATTTACAATAGAGTGATCATGTCAGCTCTGTTTCTGCGTTTACAACAAAGTCATCGGCCTAAACATTCATAGTTTAGTTCAAGACTCCCGGTTATTTATTGACCGTTCCGGAAAATTTCCGTACTATATAATATTATCTAGGAATATATTCCGGAGTATATTCCCCCTCCCCCCACCAACAATGTTGGTCTGTATCCGCCACTGAGTATCGAAGAGACTGCTGTACCAGTAAGCACTGCCAGAGTGCTGAAAATGACAAATAGAATTCCGATGCAACATAAGATACCTTCAGTCTAGTGAGTATAATTTTGGGTTGCGCTACCTCTTCCTATGGGTATTAACCCTCTATACTCATTATAAAGAATCATTCCAACAAACTGCTCTATACTGCTTGCTACCATTTACGCATAATGGCACATACACCATCCCCACTGCTACGGTTAATAATATATGATCCTCCGTGGTCCCTCTCAGAATGTTTTTTCCACCCAAAAAACCTGAGAAAACCTGTTAGAAAAAAATTAATAACGCAAGTCTATGGATTTTCTAAATTAGAAGCATGAAAATACGGTACGGGCTGTTTGGCGACTTAACTAGAACTCTTCTTCGGGAGTTACAATCATCACTTACGTATAAAGTAACGTTGAGTTCTCTCTCTCTCTCTCTCTCTGATGTAAGAGAATACCTTAAGATCCTAATAATTATTGTATCACATCAATAAAAGTAATCAATAAATATCTCTCTCCAACAATTTATTATTCAGGCGACAATATTATTCAGATACCCAAGCACAGAACAGGTGTTTATAACAGTGCGTTTATAGTGCAAGGTACAAGAATTTATAAGAAAATTGCAATACATTTGATTTATCGAAAATAATCTGTTGATTCGTTCAGACTCAAGAAATTGCCGGAAGTTTATAATGAATAAGGTACATGAATTGTGAAGACTGAAAGTAGGTAGTTAATATTACTTAACTTGAAATAAAATAAAATTTAGGATCTGAATAAACGAAATGAACAAAGGTTACATTACTCTATTAGTGGAAGTGAACGTTTATTTTGTTATAACTCAGAAGTATTGTTGTGAAACGTGGCTGCATCCAGCGTTATACACACAACATTCGAAACGTCCACGTAAATCCTTTGTTTACTGCATGTTTTATCTTTTGTATCTTCAGTGAGTTTATTATAATTTATTACCATTATTACCATTATTATCGTTTATTACCATTCAGAATCCTCTAGTTTTTGACATCTATGTAGGCTCAGTTATACATCTGAGGGCGCAGGTAGTTCATACTTTAATGCCCACGTATTTGCTCAGAGGACTGGTACATAATAATTATTAACTCGCTGTTGAGCTCTGCCTCCATATTTTGGCCTCATGACACCCGTTAGAATCCCGTGGCGATACGACGTAGAACAGAAGCCGCTAGGAGGCGATACGTCCAAATGGGTCCTGTCACCTCGTATCGGAATCGTAATCAGTTTTCAGATTTGAGTGACAGGTTTGTCCCACCTGATGACTCACTTCGTCCTCCAAAACCCCGTCTTTCCTCCGGGCAGCAAGCATTACCTCTGAGGCGCGGGATGGATATACATAGGCTTTGACTAAGGGAAAAAGTGGATTTTCTAACGAAAAGTTAATGTTGCGCCAGACCGGGAAATCTGGTTTCAAGAAAAACAACAGGTTCCAGTCTTTCATAATTTTTTTTTTTTTTTTTTAACACGTTTCATTAGCTACCCTTTTCAATGGGTTTTTCGCCCGCTTCCTGACGTACAATTGAGCTGATATTTTGCGGTCATCACCTATCTTCGATGGCAATACACGAATCAATAATAAAAAGCATATAAAATAATAAATAATTAATTACTGCCTCAGGCTTTTATTTTACGTCAAAATTCCAATGTTCCCGGGTAGCATAAAAAGTGATCACATATTTTTCTAAAAACTAAAAAAGAACAAAATAAAATAAATAAATTACAAGTTTTTTAAAACACGACTGTATTTAACAAGCAGGGTATCAAGTCCTTCCAAAATGAGACCAAAGTTTGAAAATTTCATTTCCTATGCTTTCCGCCCTTCCTGTTGATAAGACCCAGAAACATTCCTAAAAGCATCCCGGGGTCCAACCATGGTCTCCATTTCTAAAAAAAATTCGACGTGAAATTTGAAAGGGGGAAACAGTGTCCACGGCAAATGGAAGGATTTTTATTCAGTAGGTTTTTGGTTGCCTACGTATTTTGAAACTGAAACGGAAACCAACAAATTTTCAGACGGTTACATTTTTTTTTGGTTGATGCCAACAAAAAGCTTCAAGTCAGTTAACTTCCCATTCAAAGGTATTTTTCTTCATTATAATAATGAGGAATAATATCCGCTGATAATACAGTAAATTGGATAAATCTTCGTTCCCCGTACTTCGCCGAAGGATTCAATTCAAGATTGCAGTTGGATGTAAGAGGGGAGGATGAATATCAACGAAGGAAAAAAGAAGCTTTTTCAAGAACCCGTACGGTTTTATATGTAGGTAGATCTGTATGAATAAAACAAAAGACGAAGGAAAAACACAGGAAAAAGCCCTGCGGGTACAAAAATCCTCCATACACTTGCGGTCGGAAAAAAGTGGAATGCCCCCGTTCGAAGATTGATTTCCTTCTACTTCCTCGTGCGTATATAGATCTGTAATTTATTCAAGAATAGGAGGAAGTTGGGGAGGTCTTCTTTTTAGCCTAAGCTGAGGGTGATTGAGTGAAGACTTTCGCTTGTCATCCCGAAGACGCGACGGAGGGAACCACGCTCCAATAAACCCGGTATTTATGGAAGAATGTTCAAATGCTCTGATAAATAATGCATTTTTTTTCCTCCGCCGTGTCCTTTCGATATTTGAGCGACGGCGATATCCCTTATGAGGCTCCCGGGCCCGGGAGGAGGAGTGAAATGTTGAACGATTCTAAAACGTGGAGGAATAAAGCAAGTGGTTCAGCATAATAAGCATACCTATCTAATAAGATCAAGAAACAGTGTATCACAGTAAAATCAGAAAGTTCAGTTCAGTAAAACTCAATACTTCAGTGTCACCTGCTGGGCCTCAGTTTTAACCTGAGCACGGTCATGACTTGTTATTCATATCATGTACTTATATACCCTACATGGCAAATAGGTGCTCAAGAAGCTTAAATGTTTTCGTTTTTGTACAGAAATGCATTACATTTTCAGCAAATGTCTTTGTACCAACTTGGAGATGACAAATACAAATTATTATTATTATTTATTATTTATCTAGTAATATGAATCCCCCCCCCCCCCGCCCCCTCCTACTAACAACCCTGTAGTAAAAATTGGCCCGCCACAAGAAAACCTCCTCAGCCGCAGAGGATTGATAATATCCATTTTGCCAGCCGAAGTACCATGCTCGGTAGATACCTGTTCCTTCCCCTTCTTTTGGGTATGGTATAGAAGAAACCTGTTCCTTCCCCTTCTTTTGGGTATGGTATAGAAGAAACCTGTTCCTTCCCCCCAAACATTGAAATTTCTTTCAACACTGTTTGGCAGGGCTTTTTGTCTGCCGGGGCAAAATTTTTGTGCAAAATTTCAGCTCGATCCGTTAAAAAACCTCAATGGGGGACAAAACTGTACAAAAGGCCCTTCCTTGGAGCGTAACGAATGAGTGTGCAAAGTTTGATCCGTTATGTCTGTGAGACTGTGGCCATTGGGGAAAAAAACTCAATGGGTGACAAATGAGGAGTGCCCGTGACTTCTGCTTATATTTTGGAATAAAAGTAGGTTCCATTCTATGTATGTTGAGGCCAACCGCACTCACCTACGTTATAATAGTTATTTTTCTGAGAGCATTCAAAGCTTCGGCAACGAGTGACGTCAGAATGGGCAAGGGAGTCCCGCTCAGGCGGAAGGGGTGCAATGACGTCACTCGATGCCGAAACTTTGAAAGCTCATAGAAAAATAACTATTAGTCGTAGGAGAGTGCGGTTGGTTTCAAAATTCTTAGAAATAATATAAATAATAGTCATGGATACGTCTCGTTGCACAAAGGCACTCCAGTGGAGCATAACGAATGAGTGTGCAAAATTTCAGATCAATAATTATGTCTGTGAGACTACAGCCCTGTCAAAGAAGAAGAACAAGAAGTATAAAAACGTGAAAAACTGAGATTTTCAAACTTCCATAATTCCGGCATCTGATGGTCCCGAGGGTTGAAAATTGGTGCACGTCCTCAGGGGCCACTCGGGAAAGGGTGTAAGAAAAATCAACCTCAGAGACCCCCAGGGAGCCAAGTTACCAAAACCACTACCTGTTCTGTCGTGTAAACAGTGCTTAATCAAATTTGCTGGGGAATTGGTGTGCATTTTCTTTTAATTCTTCCACCTGATCTCACAGAGAGCTTTCCAGGAGTGTTCGTGGGGTCTGGCACAGGTGAGCTCAAAATAATGGGCATGGTAGTATTGCTAGATACAGACATACGAAGCTTCAAGCTAAAAATCTTATTTCAAGGAAGGAGGGGTTTTTAAAGAGTGCTGAATCTGTTGTGTGACGAAAATGTAAAATTCAGTATGTTTGTAGCCGATTGGCCGAATTTATACCGTTTGATTCACGATCATGTTGACGATGCTTTACAATGCAAAAGAACGAATGGTCGTACAATGCCCCATAGGATTCTTTTAGGATTGCTACCATCCAGCGGTTTTCACCACAGCAAAAGTTAGAGGATAGCTACTACCCCGCGGTTTTCACCACAGCGAGTATGCGAGGGAAGAGAGAGGAGGTGCAAGTTAAGAGAGAGCTAGAGAGAGAGGGACAGAGAGAGAGAGAGAAGTCGCAGGTAGGAGTCGGATGGGTGGAATGAAGAGCTGGGCGAGAGGAGCGCCTTATAAAGGTGCCTCCACCTCGTCCCTCGTCTACCAACGACAGTTGACAGCCGTTGGGAGTTGAAGGAGGGGAGCATTTTTCCCGGCTTCCACCGAGGCCTCGCACAGCTCTTCATTCTCCTTGCTATTTATTGGTCAAATCTCAACATATTTACTTTGGAGTGGGGTAGGGGGTACCACGACACGTGTTCTTGGTCGCTTCGAGTTTTTTGGTTTTCTTGGACGCTCCCGCGTGCCTAGATCAAGCAAAATCGTTCTGCCATGTTTATCAAGCAAGATAATTCAGTAATTAATAGAGAGTTGTCGGAACCAAAAATGTACGATCGGAAGAGTATGTAAACGCAAGTGTTACGTTCGAGACGTAAATTTTAGCGGTTTCAAGACTTGCGCTGTCCAGTACCACGTAACTATTGGAAAGATGCGTGTCGCGCATCTCAATGCTACGAACTACGTAACTCGATAAGTAAACTTCTTCACGGATAACCAAATTCGATCTCCACAAGGCTACGCTACCCTGTCACCCCGAATTTTGTAGAATGAAAGGAGGAGCCGGCCTCGGTATGGTTTTTCGCTGTTTGCGTTTTCTCTTTCTGGGTTATCTTCAAGTATATATTTGGAAGCCTGAACTTCATTCGGGTCGTGCCTACCATCTTGAGCACTACCATCCGAAAGCCATGAGCATGGTAAGTTAGCTGCCTTATATTTCGCAAGTATCGTAGGTATTTTAAATTACACAAAGGACCCAAGGCCTCACTGTGCCGTGCGTACGGTTGTACAGGAAAGCGGCACGAATGTTCTTCTAGAAATTGTTCAAAACTCATAGAAACCCGTCAAAATGGAATAATTATTATTACTGAATTATTATGTTACGGGCTAGTATGAGAAAAAAGAGGTTAACTTGACAGGCAAATTATATATCGTTCACAAATTATTACGATAACGGCATTTCAACACATGTCTATGTCAACATAATGTATATGTTTCTCACTGCACTTACGTTGGATAGTTAGTAGGTATCCGAGTTTTTCGCTCTAGAACAGAGTTACGTTTTGGAGTTGCGTTTATCCGAAAATGGTTGCGACAGCTCTCTAATCTGTTAATGGACATACGTAAACTTGAAACGTGTTTACGTATGTTTCATGTGGTGGATAACAGAGATGTTACATGCCGAACACCAACAAGCACTTACTCGCAATGTTCAACCTACGAGCCATCGTACATATTCACTGAGCAAAATGACTATTCCCAAGACAATTGATAGAGCCAAAATGGCACACAGAGATTTTACTCTCAGGTCAAAATTAATAATTATTTTTTAAACAAAAGTTATTTCAGAGTAAAGACCAATCACAACTACGTGATTCCCAACATTCGACCATGAAGAACACGACTAACAAGGATACATGAAGCTAAACTTGATGAGTGCACTACACTATATCCCTATAAGATCTGTGGTAAAGAGAATCAAAGATACGAAATTTTGTATTAATATGACATTAAAAAATCATACTTGTATAATAGTTTAAATATGTGTTGATTATAAGATCTTATTCTTATCTGATCTGATCTCATTCTTCTTCTTAACACGTTCAGTGCGGCACGGGACTTATTGACCTCGTACACCTAATAAGACAATCAGTGAGGGGCCAATTTTTCTAGACTTCGGTTGCGTGCGAATGGCGTCATGACGTGAATAACAACGATAATCGAATAATTCCAGTATGGATGTGTACAGTAGGTAGTACCCTACTCATGCACGTGTTCATCATCTTCGGGACAAATAGACCCCTAACCGCATTCGTGTTACTTCATTGCGGCACGGGACTGATAGACCTCGTGTTAAAAAACCCGATTTTCGTATCAAAAATTCGCGTTTCCGCGCTCTGGGCCCCTCCAGTATTGGGACAGGTGTATGATTGTGATGATTGTTATGGAAAACCAGCAATGTGTTTGAGATGTTTCAATTTAAAACATTCTTCTACCATGATGCTTTTTCACTTTGACCGTTTTTCATTCATAATATTTTCCAAGATTTTATACTGTTTCATGATGTTTTTCAACCAGAGTTTCATGATAAACAGAAAGAAAAATAGGTATATATGTGAAAAAAAATCTGAAGTTTTCAATTTATATATTTTTTGAATCCATTATTTATTCTGTCAGGAAAGAAATAGCTAATTGAAAGAGAAGATTGAGAGATATGGTAATATTTGCGCAACCAACAACGTTCATTTTGATATCATGCATATTGGAGTTGAAAACGTTGGATAGTATTTGACAGTTAAATAATCTCTAATTCTACTTAAATGATACATTTACGCAGCTAGTATATTTATGATCATTTACCAAACATTTTAATTACCAATTAGGTATTTCAACCAGGATAATAATGATGGTCAACCGAAAATGATCTCACTCGTGATTCAGCGTGAAAAAATACCGCGAAAATCATGAATCACAAATACATGTAATATTGGATACCTCCACAAAATAAGGTTTTTCATTGTTGCGCGCATTTGCGTACCTACGTTTTTGCGCACTCAAAAATTCGAGTGCCGCGTCATTTTCCATGAAGTTTTACTTAGAATTCAAATTTGCAATAATAAAATCATACTTGTATAATAGTTTAAATATGTGTTGGTTAAATTTAAATATGTATTGATTATAAGATCTTATTCTTATCTGATCAGATCTCATTCTTCTTCTTAAGGTCTTATTAGTAGCGTTGATAAAATTCATACTGCTGAAAAATTAAGCTATAAAGCTATTTTAGTTATAATTATGTGCTTTTAGCGAAGTGCAAGTATTATAGTGGTTTGAACTTAATTGTGGAAGTTGTGTTTGAACTAATGTGGAAGTTGTGTGGTCTGATTTCAGTCAGTTTGTCTAAGAACCGTTGCCGCGGTCCTTGAAAGGCCGTACACGGCATAACAACGTGCTCCAAACCGTCCAAATCTTGAGTCTCGCAGTTTAGTCGAGGAAAGCTCCCCTGACTCCTGCGCCCGGCCTAATCGCTGCGTGGCCTTCAGCCCTCATTTGGCGAGGGAGGGGCGCCTTGATGGAAATACCTTTGCGCGTAACGTCGGCGTATTTAGACAGTTCTGAGGGTCGAGCCAACTCGTCGTATCCCTGCAAACTTCCTCAAATCCTCTATGGGAACTGTGACTACCCGTTCTTGTCCATCCACAGCTCGTCGCGCTGCCAAATCAGCGTTTTCATTGCCCCTGACTCCTGCATGAGCGATTACCCACGTAATGCCCACTTAGGCCTCAATCAAATATTAAATATCGCCTAAAATTAAATATAAATGTTTCGCCTTCTAGATATTCTTTACTGCCTTCACTGGAGTCTGACCACTAGTGAGGATTACAGAGAGAGCGAGAGAGGGAGAAAAGATAATTTATTCATCATTTTTACAGAGTAAGATAATGGTAAAAAGGTTCAAATGAATAATATTACCCAACTGTAGGCTAGGCCTGAGGCGTTGGGTAAGAGTCGCTATTTGGCTTAAAATCTGTTAGGCACATATCATAGTAACCATACCAGTTTAAGATAAATATAATCGAGAAAAATATATACAAAACTAAATATATATGCTTCTAAAGTAAATATCGAAGGAAACACATACTTTCATGATCAGCCAAGCGAAGATTAACTTTTTGTACGAGCTTCTCTTATATTCCATGTATTTACAGCTCTATTACAATTCAATTTTGACTGTTAATTGTTGGCTGGTGCTTGGATTTCTAACTTGTTGTCACAAAATGGTTGTCTTGAGGGTAATCTTTGTCACAAAATGGTTGTCACTTTTCTGCCCCAGACATATCCACAACGTTTTTGACCTAGCATCCCTAAAAAAAAAGAGTTTATTTTTCAAGTAGGAAAAACAAAGAAACTCGTATTATCCAAGATTTACGAGTTTAAACATACCCAACTTTCGATTCCTCATAATGTTTGTAGCCGGTGATATTATGATCATAACTAATTCTACAGGTAAGAATTTATAGGCGAAAACACATTGCAACGTATAAATATCAAGGCGCATGAAGGGAGATGTACGCGTATTACGAGCAGGGATAATGCCATTTCGCAACATGGGCTAACCCATAGATCACAGTACTGGGAATCGCGAATTGAAGTTTTGGATTCCACAATTCCGTACCGTTATCTCCAAGATGGTTTCAGGTGTGTTCCACATGGTTAGTCCAGTGTACCTAACCCATTTCTATGGTTAAAAAAAAAAAAAAAAAAAATAAACTATTAGTTACGACTTTTTAGCGATTGGTATTAAACCTAAAGGGTTCTTTCCGCTACTCTAGGAAGTAATATTACCACACCTTCCGGAGTACTCACCCAACCAGTGACGGATTATCCGGAAGGTACGAGAATTTTAGGCGAATGTTGCGTACCTAATTCCTGAGAGGCACTTCATATTCGAAAACACTGTCAAAATAGGCTAACAAACCGACATTCTGTCTAGCCCCCCCTCCCCCCCCTCCACCACTATTTTTCTTATGACTTCACTTTAAATAGGCAGATATGAATGCTAAATAAATTACTTAGGTAGTGAAAAATACCATCGAAACAATCAAGGAATAATAAATAACTGAAAAGTTTAAAACCCAAACATTTTAATTAATTTTTCGTTTACTCGATGAACAAATTAATGGAAAATAACGAAAAAAATTTTTATCAAGAATATGAAATTTTGTACACAGCTCGTCGTCACAATCCTCTACCATAACCAATAAGAACTGAATAAGTGTGGTGGAATCGAGTTATACTATTGTTCCAAAACTGAATCCCGGGCATCACAGAATACAGCAGGCTTCCGTGGTTAGATGACTGTTGCGTATCGACGTTCATTATCATTAGGTACGAGTTTTGTAGCACTGGTTTTTCATTTTTACAAAAATGGCTATTGAAATTTCGGCCAAAATAACCAGTGAGAATCAGGATGCCCAAGTAAAGCTAAATATGTTGAAAAAAATAAAATAAATAAAACTTTTTTTGGTGGTTTAGGATACAACAATATAATGTACTTATATACAACTGAGGGAACCCTCAACTTGTGTTTAGACAAAATTAGCAACTCTGAGGATGGGTGACGTAGCCCAAAACTAGTCTCAAATAAAGAATTTGAATAGGCAGAGGATTCGTCCATTCCCGATGAGATATTTAAGAGATCAGTGATTAGTGATAGTAGTGACGCTGCGAACATGAAAAGTGAGCTGAGTGGGAGATGGGAAGGAAGAAGGAAGCCACTGCTACAAATATTGAATTTCAATATTTTTTCTCTAATCATTTACCACGTAATTAAACCTCGATCGAGTTGAAATTGGATTGCCTCGAAACATGAGTTTATTTGTTTGTGTTACTGTATTGGGATTTTTAATCGTTTTACTACCAATTTTTACTTAAATTTACCTATTGATAATTAGGTAATATTAAGGGATATTATCAATTTATTGCAGAAGCAGAAACGATCCCTCGTCCCAGCGGTTCGGGCACGAAAAGAGCAAGGACGGCCTACACGAGCGCTCAGCTTGTTGAATTGGAAAAGGAGTTCCATTACAACAGATACCTGTGCCGGCCGAGAAGGATAGAGATGGCGGCGCTGCTGCGTTTGTCCGAGCGACAAATCAAAATATGGTTTCAAAACCGTAGGATGAAGTACAAGAAAGATCAACGAACCAAAGGACTCGCTGGTAAGTGCAGCATAATATTAGCTGGTAGGGCAGTCTGTTCAAAATGGCCATATTTGAAAATATCTCGCACCAGTGGCAAATTCACAGACTGCTATTCCTTAAAACCGCCATATATTCTTCATAAGGCTCATTGGCAGCCTAATTACCATATTGGTATTGGTCTATATGGTATATTTATTTGGCGAGACAGGAAAATAATTACAGTAATATCGAATGAAGTCCCCTTCGAGAGAATTGTATTCTCTATCGGAATCGGCAACTAAAAGTTTCAGTATTCCTTACAAAACTCCAAACCAACTGAGCGAATTTGTGGATATTTACGTTTTCGAATATTCTGACGAAATTCTAATTATATTGCCTATTTTATTTTAAATATCGAAAATCGAGCGAAGGTCTCTCCTAGAGAATCGTTTTCTTAATTGGATTCATTTATACAATTACCATATATCTCAAATTTTATACCGTTTTCAAGTGGGCAAAATTTAAAATTTCATGAAATTTTTTGATCAAATTTCAAAATTTCAAAACAAGTAACTCCTAGCATATTCTCTGTTGAAAACCCCACCGAAAGAATTTCAAAATTACCAAATTACAAGGCGTAGCAAAAGGGCAAAGTTTCGATTGTGAATATGCATACAAATTCAGGGTAGTAAATAAAAAAGCATTTAATTTCTTATAACTAAAAAATAATTTATAGATGGAATTCTTGAATCTACCGCATATTTATGAAACTATAATTGCTTGGCCAGCTCCAGTAATCGATTTAGTACTCTACTTATTTCCTGGGGAAAGCACGAGGGTAGGTACTGACCACAGAAAACAGTGATCTACGCAGAAGGTGAAAATAACAGGGGAGGTAGATAATAAACCGCTGTGTATTTATTTTAATTTCCGAATTCTACGTAGGTACCTTGAAACGCAAGCCATCAGCCACATGGGCTCTTTCCTATTTGTGCTGCTCATGACTGTCCTGCCGGATCACCTCAGTGGCGCCCAGTTTCTCTTGTGTGCGGATGTCCTCAAGACGTTCATCAGAAGGTACCATTTCTCTGCAGTGAAACACACAATACATAGGTTCAGTGAGCATTGCAGCAGCAGTTGCATTTTCATCAACGTCGGGAAGTGCAGCTTCATTTCCTTCACTCGCAGCAGATCGTTACACCAACTCCACGCACAACATCGACGGCGTTCCTTTGGCGAGGGTAGATAAAGTGAGAGATTTGGGAGATGCAATTGACTCGAATTTTATGTTCTCCTCTGATATCCTCAACATAGTCTCCAAGGGCTTCAGACAGCTTGGTTTCATTCATCGTACTCTGCGGTCATTCAGAAATCTGTGTACAACGAAGACACCGTACTGTTCTATGGTGCGGATCCATTTGGAGTTTGCCTCGGTGGTCTGGATATTTCACGAACATCCAGTCTCTGGAGCGGGTGAACCATAAATTCTCCATAAGACAGATGCGCTGGATGACTTCAGTGATCGTGACATGAAGAGGCTGTTGGGGGTGAACACTCTGAACAACGCCGGCTCGTGATCGAGATGATTAACTTGAATAAGTTAATCCTGAATCATTATGATTCACTATATCTACTGGCGCTTGCAAACTTTAGGGTACCATCAAGATCCACTGCTAGCAGGGACCGCTTCTTCCCATAGAACCATAGGCGACGAATTACGGCAACAACGGGCAATTTCACCGGTTATCTTTTATTTTCTTAAAATATTTCAGCGAATACTTTCCAAAACGCTGCAAAGTCCTGACATGGGTTTATTATTCTATTGGACATACCTACAGAAATGTTGGCTGTTCATATATTGTTTCTTTCACGTGAAATAATTCGAATAGCTATTTCTGACGGTTTCCACCAATTTTGGCCCCCAAAACACGAATTAGGTGGGCTCCTTTTTTTTTCAAATTATCTTTGATCATTGATAGTGCCATTTAATCGTCTTAATCCACGTGTTGATACTTTTTCTAGTGTTATTATACAAACTGTTTATGATTTCAAACGATTTCCCAGGATTTGACTCACGAAAAATCAATTTCGGGAGCTGAACATTTGGTAGAACCTCAATTTTCCACTCTTTGGTCAAAATCGACTTCATGTTCGGTCTTCTCGTCCCAAAAACATGGAAAACGATACCTCATAAGCTCATGTTACTAACATGTTGCTAAAACGCCAAAAGTACCTATTTTTACACTAATTTTCACTCATAACACACCCGGGTATATTTCGATCGGGCTGCAAAGTTTCGGGACACAACTAGGGCCTAAATGGAGCATGTTTGCGAAAGAACGAATTTTTTAGACCGAAAATGATGGCGTACGGCGGACGGACATTGCATTTTTGGAATCTACGCGCCTTGAAACGGAAAAGAAAAAATGTTGAGGGGGTGCTATAACATTTTTTTGCTGAGCGAATACATAGGTGTATTATTCACAGAATAATAAACCACAAGGTGGTACCTACATGAGGGGTATCCGGTGATCAAAATGGGCGACAAATGGAAAGAAATCGAAATGATACCCATGGGCGCGCCATCCACTTATGACGTCATTCCGTTTTCTTTTTATCCATTTGTTGCCCAAGCTACACGGAGTTTCGAGATGAAAATCGTCAAGGGTGCTAAATCCGATTCTGAGATCAAAAATAATAAAATTCCTACACACGGAAATTGCCCATTGCTCAACTATCAGGATGCAGAGGTCCGCAAATACCGTCGCACATTGGACTGACATTCGGGAAGCCATTCCCGCTCAAATGAAGTCAAAATTCCGTGTTATGTAAAACTGTGTTGTTTTCATTCATATTTCTTTCATGACCGACTCATCCCATATTAGGTACATAGATATTTATTAGGCATGAAATGTAATTACCAGTGATTTTTTGTCGTGTAAGCTAATCTTTTGGTGGATACAGTTTTTATGTAATATCCTTACTGCTTACTGTCAAAATGTTGGATGGTTATACTATTTATTAAGAAAAGGCAAAAATATTCACGTGTAACATAATAATATGATAATAAGAAACCAAAGTTTCGGGGGGGGGGGGGGGGGATACAAATTTTGTTCACGCTTGACTTACAAGTTTTTATTATTTGGTTTATTATTGATACTGGGTAAATGTCTGAATGGTGTACCTAATTCCTCAATGTTTACTTCATTGTTGAGTTCATTTTTTGTAACAGCTTGGTTCCTTACGTCTTTTCATCACAGATGGATCCCTTTCACTTGGCCCATTCTCACTGACTCCATTCACTTCAACGTCCAATCGCACTCGACATCCTTTCACTTCTGAACTGTATAATCCCGCTTTCCGATCGAATTTTTACTCTAGTAGTTTATTTTTGTAGGTTGATGTGTTGATTGGTATTTTTGGTTTATTATTTTCAATGGTGAACCATTGGAATCGAGCATGAAAAAAAAAAAAAATTTAAACCCCCTCAAAATTTGATGGTTTCCTTTTCAAGGTACTATGTAGAATCCGAATATGGAATAAAAAAATTTCTGTCTCTCCGCCGCGCCAAACGCCGAAAGCCGGACTTCGCACTTTTCTTAGTTAACATGAACCGAAATTAATGAAATTTGGTTTGTAGGCCCCGTTTGGGGTCCAGTTGATCCGCGAAGCTCGGCGTTACTGTCAGTCATCTCTAAGGGGTTGAAAATAGGGGTTGAAATTTTCAGAAGGGTATGGTTTTTTTAACGTTTTTAAATTGATCTTGAACTAAAGAATTTTTTGAGGCCACCCGGAGCATTGTACAACCTGCCGTTTGTTGCACCGAAAAGTTCGTCAACATGATCGTGAATCAAACGGCATAAATCCGGCCCAGATATCATCGTTAGGGAGCACGTGATTATAAACACGGATGGCTGTATGAAGTACAGTTGGTTGTTCTGTGATATTATTTCATTAGAAAAATGTTGGGTCTTTCGGATTTTGTTAATAGATACTTTTGCAACTTGGACAAACGTTGAAGTATTATTGGGTAAATTATCACAAAATGGTAAATGTCGTGATTCCCTCACAGTAACTATTCCTCTAATATTATGAGATTTAACCAAATAAACATGGAGGACGTTGAGCTAGGCAACACCGAGGGTTTTCCCAACCGTCAACGACCGCAACGGTCATAACGGCTGATTTCTGGCCCAGCTCTTCATTCGACGATCCGTCTCCCGACTTGCGACTTCTCTCTTTCCTATCCCATTCCTCCGACACTCACTGTGGTCCTTTCTGTGGGGTGCTGGCAAAAGACTCCTTAGGATCAACTAGTACCTGCTGTGGTTCATGCTCGCGGGGTATTGTTAGTAGGTTCCACCCGTCCCCACAATAGGAGAAAACTTAACCAGCGCCTGTGATCGCAAAACATTTGGATCACAGTGGTGACCCCAAACCTTCCTCAATCCACGTTGGTGACTCGCACACACACGCACATCATCACAGTAAATTATTGCACAACGGCTTATTATACTTACTTTATTATTGTTGGCTCCTCAGCCG
This sequence comes from Leptopterna dolabrata, assembly GCA_954871275.1. NCBI lineage: Eukaryota > Metazoa > Arthropoda > Insecta > Hemiptera > Miridae > Leptopterna > Leptopterna dolabrata. Next base: position 20,102,197 of record OX940982.1, on the reverse strand, counting down.
TTTTTACTGAATTTTGACCCCTTAAAAACTCAAATTTGACCCCTTAGAATTTTTCAAAATTGCTCTTCTTCGAACTTATCCTTTTGTTTGGCAATACGAACATTTTCGCGAAATATGGAGTTTTCACCGCGTACTCAAAATTCCAAATTTCGCCAAAATTTTCGTATTGCCAAACAAAAGGATAAGTTCGAAGATGAGCAGTTTCGAAAAATTCTAAGAGGGTCAAATTTGAGTTTTTAAGGGGTAAAAAATCAGTAAAAACGACTAAAATTGCGAACAATTGATGTGAAATTAATGAAAGTGGTATGGAAGGGCGAGTAAAGACAGAAAAAGATCACATCAGTTGTTTTTATATAGAATAGGTGTCAAATTTGGATTTTTCTGTGTCAAAAATTGGTATTAAATGTTAAAATTAATATTAATTTACCTGAAGTTGTGTGGGATGGTGTACACGAGAAAGGGAGTCTGTAAAAATGGCTAAAAACACGAAAAAATCATATAGGTAATTTCACGTTTATCGCTATACAATTTTTTTTAGACAATAGCACAAATATTTCTTTGAAAGTTTGCTCTTATAGCCATACTGCATGACTGGGATCTGTCTTTTCACCACAGATCCCTAACCACGGATTCCTTTCACCTGGCCCATTCCCACTGATTCCTTTCACTTCAACGACCGATCGTAATCGACATCCTTTCACTTCTGTATAATCTCGTCTTCCTCCAATCGAATTTTTACTCTGGTAGTTCAAATTTTTAGCTTGATGTGTTAATAAGTGTTTATTTTATTGTTGGATGTAAGTAAATCATTTTATGAAATTCACAATTGTTTTATGTTTCATTTGTAGGTCAGTCAGAAATATCTTCTAGCGGCGTTGAAGCGAACAGAGAAGGCGGTGGTGTGAGTCCGCCTCTGTCAAACTGCTCCAGTTCTCCAGGAGCCGGCATGGCGCCGTCGAGCGGGCGCGTGACGCCCAGCACGACGACAAGCTCGGTCGGCGCGTACGCCCCCTGCACGGTCCCCCAGAACTTCACGCCGCAGTGGAACTGGGACTACGGAGCGACACTGGCGCCACCGCCGCAGCCTCCGCACCACCCGCGGACCGGCTACGACGAGGAGCAGCTGTTTTCCTGCTTGCAGCAAGCGCCACCACCGCCGCCTCCTCAAGAGCAATGGCCGCCGGAGGACTTCCTCCAGCACGGAGCCGCCGCCGCCGCCGCCGCTGCCGCCGGATACGTCGTTAAGACCGAACCGCCGCCGGAGCCGTTCTACTGGCAGCACCCACCGATCCACGACCCCGTTCCCGAGTTCCAGCAGAAGTTATCTCCAGAGCAGTTCACTGAATTATAACCACAAACCAGGAATCTCACCGCTCAAAACTCCATCGCCACAAACAATCAAAATAATTTCAACCTGAGACCATTTTGGTGAGATCTGACTCCAATATTATGCCACCTGATCTAACTGAAGGATTACCAGTGCTTTTCAAACTTGAAATCAGCCCAACTGGGGCAGAACAAATAGTGTTACAGCATTCTCCAGTAAAATAAAACTACTCCTCAAGCAAATTAGTCTTTAACAACCAAACTCAACTCATTTTCAACCAAATGAAACCTGTATTAACCAAATGAAACACTTTACAGACAACTGAAGCCTTCTACCACCAAATGAAACTTGTTCAACCAAATCTAAATTTCACAACCAAATGAAACTTTCAACAACCAAATCAAATATTTTACAATAAAATGAAACCTTCGTCAACCAAATGAAACTTTTTCAGCCAAATCAAAAATCTCACATCCAGATGAAACCTTAACAACCAAATCAAATATTTTACAACCAAAAGAAACCTTCATCAACCAAATGAAACTTTTTCCAGCCAAATGAAATTTATTCCAACGAAATCAAACATTACACTACCAAATGAAACCTTAACACAATATTTTATAACCAAATGAAACATTCATCAACGAAATGAAACTTTTCAATTAAATCAAATATTTCACTACCAAATTAAACCTTTACAACGAAATAAAATATTTCGCTCAAATGAAACCTTCATCAACCAAACCAAATTTTTACAACCAAATGAAACCTTAACAACCAAATAAAACATTTTACAACCAAATGAAACCTTCACCAACCAAATTAAACTTTCTTCAACCAAATCTAACATTTCACCACCAAATGAAACCTTCAATGACCCATTGTGAATTGTTTAAAACCTAAAACGAAAAAGTTGATGAAACTAAATCTATTTTTTAGTCAATCAAATGAAACAGTCATTCGCTTGAAAACAAGTTTCAGTGATTGTGTTATTCGCTAATGGGCCTGAAAAAGTGAACAAAATTGACTGTGGAAGAAAAGCTTAAAGGTTTGAAAAGTTTCATTTGGTCGAAAAAGGTTTTATTTCGCTCGAAGAATGGCTCGCGTGGCTGGAAAATATTCCAATTGGTTGACAAAAGTTTCATTAATCTGACGGGAAACGTTCGCAGAACGGTTGGTAACTGCAGGGTTTATGTTGGTTTTCAAATGCGAGCGACAAGCAGTGTAGAAGATGCGTTGTTCTAATATAATTTAGGATATTATGTCGTGAAGATGGAGCTTGAGAGGTCGAGTTGGTTTGAGTGCAATCGGTGTCTCCGAACACAAGTTATTGCTACTTACATGAAACGTGATAAACAGAGGTTCCACGTTGGAGAAATAGTTAAGAATCAACTAAATTCACCCTCAGAACCTTCAAATTGGTTTCGACGCGTAAGTGAATCTGCAGTAGCACCAATATTTAAATTCAATGTCAAATTTGAAGCCTGCTTTGACACCTAAAAACGCACGTAGGTCGCCACTGAATGCAAAACTTGAAAAAAGACTTAAGTTTTTAAGGAATACCCAACCAAGGAACATTTCGTAATAAAGTTCATTTCGAAAATAAATCAGGAATTGGATGAAACTGCATGATTCAAATCACATACCAAGCGAATCGAATAGGTGTTTCACACACCTATTAACACACCAACTATAATTTCTTTCCAACAGGTGTATTTGTATAATGTAATGCCGACGACTATGAATTCTTTATACATATTTATTTTAGATGGTTGAGTTGTACATAGTGAATTGGAATCATATTCTAAGTCCTTATGATTTATAAATTATTTATAAAAGTTTATTTGAAACTTTAAATTTAAAGTTTCAGATTTAAATAAAAGTGGGTGACGATCATGCATGTATTTATAATTACATAACTGATAAATTAATTTATATGAATTAATTAATTTTTCCCCTGCGATTATACCTAATCAATTGAAATAAAAAGTTTGCAGTATGTGGTTGAGAATTAATTACATGACTCGAAAAGTCTATTGCATTCAGGAGAACGTTCTGGTAGTGTGGTGCCCTACGTAGAAGTTATCTTCGTGGTCAGAATTCAGCCGACAGAAATTGTATACTTTATTTTGATTGTACAAACTTGGGACTTAACGGTTGTGACCAGTTGTCCTCTTATGAAGGATATTAGAATTTGAGCCGATCATTTCGCTCATGGTTACCTATTAGACTTGTTCGCTGTGGGTTTTACGGATGGGCAACAAACCACTGGCAAACTGGTTTGTGAACCGCCCAGTGCCCTTGCGCGACCGACACCAACTTGGGAACCGCTTGAACGTCACGAGCACCGCGAACGGGTTTGGCCGAGACTGTACACTAAGAAGAAGAAGCTCGGTATTTGCGCGTTTTGGGCGAGAAAATGTGTTTCTGAAAACCTCTCACGTGAGTCAGGAATAAAATGTGTTCGAGGAGGTTCATTATCGTGGCTCCTGTCATATTTTTACGTGACACCTCTGACGCTCGACACTCCGAGGTCTTGGCGAAGGTCGACGTTCTTAATGCACTACGGAACAAGCTTCCTAGCACATTGTTCTCGAGTACTTGAACCCATGCTCATTTTTGCTGTACAGTGTTTGTGTGTTTGCTGTTTCGATATGCGCTCTACCGATCAGTAACGTTTCGGTATGCGTTCTACCGACCACTACCTTTTTCAACATGCGATCTACTGAACGATTCCCACCAGAAACCAACAGAAATGAATAAAAAATTTACCTTGTACTGTATACGTGTCTTCAATGTCCCGTAGAAAACAGACGAATAGGTCTGGAACGTCCTTCCGGTGCAGCCTCCAACAATATTCGTCGAGGTGTTACTGGAGGTGGTGGAATGGGACGCCTCTCTTTTTCTTCAAAATATTCACTTTTGCATCGAGCCAAGATCGTTCGATCGCCTGTGTATGGGCCCCAGACCCAGGGTCACCATAGTTTCTCTGATGGTTAACTGTCATATGAAGAAAACCCCGTCGGGATAGTTGACGGTAAGCCGCCTGCTCGTCGGAGTGAATGACAGAAAACACGTTGAAAGATCTTCAGCGAAAGTCAACAATACGCCAACAACAGCGATATGATCTGCATGAACAAACCTAAATTAACTACGCTAACAGCAAACGGGATCCGATGTTGAAATCATCAGCTTAAGCCATGTAGAGCACGGTAGAGCACAATTGGGCTGACTGTAGAGCGCGGACCTCGGTAGAGCGCATATCGAAACAGCACCGTACAGTGTATGCCATAGGTGTGGATGGGTATCAGTAGTGTCATACTTAATAGCACTTCTTTATAATAGTTTATTTGTGATTAATCACTCTTAAGCATATTACAAATATAGCCAGTCACAAATCAAATCAAAATGGAACTTATAAGCTCAATCCAACTAGGTCAGCTGAAACCGGAAGGCAGCCATCTTGAGGCCCACGTTGTTCTCTTTGTAACACACCAAGACTGAGAATGAGACAAAATACTTGGGGATAGCATAGGCCGAACCCAGATTAGAATATGACGTCATCATTATGGTACAAAACAATCGGCTGATACCTCTGAGACCTGGGGCCTGTTCACTAAAAGAGACAGTGAGAGAACAACCACTTTATTTATAATAAAAACGGTGAGCTGCTCATAGCCTGGGTTGCCATACGAAACAGCATAACAAGTCAAACATAAATACAGTCACTAGTAAAACACCATAAAAGTAGATATCAGAAATAGAAATAGATTATCTGTTTTGAAAATCTCCTGGGAGAGAGAGTCTCCCTCGGGAGACAGTCTCTTCCAGTGTCTCTCAGGTTCGTCTATTTTACTGAATAGCTCTCAACCCGTGTACCTACTTGGACGTTTTTACTCATGAATCGGTAATATGTATATATTTTTAATGAACAATTTTTTATGGACATCTATAAGAGATGAAAAAAGCATAAATCAAAATACCGATATGGTTGCCGATGAACGAAGGATGATGCACGATCACTAACAAACAAACGAGAAATGCCAAGATGGCCGCCAACTCTGTCTTTTAGAAGTTACTGAATAACCCTGTCATGGATACTATAAAAATCTATTTTTCAAAAAGAGAGAGTCGGGCCTGAAAGAGATGTCTCTTTGGCTTAGTGAATAGGCCCCCTGAGCTCCATAGTTTTGCCTAGAAGGATGCTTTCCGTTTCGTAGCAACTTCGAATACACAGGGATAGGGTTTCTGGATTTATCCAGTCTGTTTTCGGGTGTATTAAAGGGTTTTATTGCCTTACCTGCCTATCATCCAACTCGCTGATATGTTAGTAGTGAAGAAATGCAAGGGCCGGAGTTACCGCCAGCCGTCAGAGGGCAAATTGATAGGAAGTCGTGGGGGAGTTGTGAGACGGTGCTTGCCATGCGCTCTGCTGGTTGTAACGGACAACTGTCTCACAGTACACCACACACATGGCATTTGTCCTTCCATACCTCTACGGTCACATCTATGTATCATAATCCGCTAACGTCTAAGTTCTGGTGATAGTATAAGTGATAGTATAAGCATAGGTGATGATTAGGGCTAGGATTTTGCATGTTTTGCATATTTTTTTCAGAAGCCCCAAACATTCATAGAAGTTCGTTTTGATCGTTTTCAGACCATTTGCAACCAAAAAAATCAAAATTTAATTTGCATGTTTAGCATGTTTTGGTTTTTTCCAAATTTTTGCATGTTTTGTGTATGTTTCGTGTATTCTTAGCAATTTTATAGGAAAAAATTGACCAAAAATGGATTTTTTTAGCTAATTTTTAGGTACAAACCACTTTTTAAAAAAATAACTAACTAAAACGAGTGGTAGTTTGTTTTCTATAGCATTTTTCAAACTAAAATGGGGTGATTGGCCTCACTCAAGATTCAAAGGCAAAAGAATGCAGGAAACCAGGCTGTCTGGAAAGGCCCGATTCTTTTGCGAGGATTAAAATGGATGGGTTCGTAAGACGTAATCCTCTTACCTGCCTTCTGCTTGGCTCATTTTAGAAGGTTCAGTAGCCTTTACGGGTATTGTTTCGCAGGTTCAAATCCCTCCCCTCCACAACGTCATTCTACTCATGCATTCTCATTTTGAATCTGTCAGTTCTTATCGTTTTCTGCAGTCGAGCATTAAGTTTCAAACACAGTTTTTAGAAAAAATGTCTCAAAAATTGTTCAAGAAGTGGATAGGGAGTGACTCGGCCTTCACTATAGACATGGGGAATATCATCTGTCTACTCAGTGGAAAAAGGGTAAGTGTATAAATTGTTTTAGTTCATATATGAACGACGTATTTCCGCTTTTGTTGTCTTTGCGACACACGTATTTTCGCGATTATATTAATCCAAACTAAAAATCCGTTTTGGTTGCTTTCAGGCCCAGAAAAAATTCCAGTTCGACCAACACAAAAATTGTTCCCCCATTGTTGTCCCAGATATTGAATGGAGATGTCGTCGGAGAATACGAATTGATGAAGAATGTTTCGGCTGAAGACATTGCGAATTACCGATTTCTACCCATTGTCTCCTGTGATGTGGAAAGGTCATTTTCTACAATAAAGACATTTCTAAGCGAGAACAGGCGTAGTTTCAAGGTTAGCAACCTAGAGAAGGTGTTAGTTGTTTATTGTAATTTCAATCAGCAAGATGATCGGAGTGAGCCGGAAGAATAATGCACCTGTGTATATAATGCAAACCGTTTTTCAATCTTCTAACCCGTTATTCATTTTTGTAGAGTTGTATAGTATAGTTTGACAATAAAGTTTTTACCAATTTGTGAAATACCGTTCTTTCCTTACAACCCATACCTTTGCTTGAGAGATTTTTGATGAAAAGCAATTGATGATTGCAAATTTATTTATTCACGCATGATATAAAATTTTCAATTTTTAAAAAAAAAATTAATTAATTTATTATTAGTTTGATACATTTCATCAACTTTTTTTCATGGTTTTTCAAATATTCTTAACATTTTACGTACTTATTCGTTAAGACGGGGTTCCACAAGCATTCATAGCCTAAAATTAATTTTTCTTTGAATTATTTTTAAAAAAATATGCTTTTGCATGTTTTGGCATTTTTCAGTGCATGTTCCGCCTCAAATTTTTGCATGTTGATCCGAGCCCTAGAGATGATACAGGCAAAGCTCTGGTGATAGTACCTATATGCATAGGTCTGATATTATAGGCAGCAAAAAAATGGTGACAATGCTTGTCTTAGAATGAGCTAGCGGTGGACTAATAAAACCTACAATGAGGAATGGACGTGCATTTTTATTTTATTTATTTATTTGTTAATTCCCTCAAATTTAAGTCTAATAACGGAGAGCTGCCCAAAAAAGTGCAACCTGATGGGTCGAAAATGAACGGAAGTGAGTGAAGAAGGGGAAGCAATATGAAACGTGGTTGTGTACTGCCCTCCCGCTCCCGCATTTTTTGAAAACAAATACTCATAAAAAATCAAAAAAAAAAAATCGGTAGTTTTTGAATGAGGGCAATAAAAGTAAAAATGCGGCAAAAAAATGACGTATCAGGTCTATTGACATCTAACTGGCTGTTGGCCCAAGGAGGCAGATCAAATCTTCGGAGGCTAAATACAAATTAGCAGAAACCTATTAGGGTTCGGATGTTTATGTTGTGGTTCCTTACCAAGTTCAAATGTTCGAATATAATAAAGTACATCTTTCGAATGCAAACATCTGGCTTTAGTAAAGTCGCATGAATACGACATTTGGGTTATGCGCACGGAAAATACAAAATTAATTATGCTATTTTAGTAGCTGTTATACAATAACCACCTGGTAACATTAGACAAAAAACAGTAATCGATTTAGCAATTTTGAAAACGGGCGGTTTGAAGCCTGGTGCGTTTGGCTGGGGCCTGACGGTGAAATTCATACGTCATCTTACAAGGAAGTCATGTGACTTCCTCCCTGAAATCGAGCTCGTGGATACTCTAACGCCGTCAGGTGGTCGAGCGAAGTCTAGCTTTAGTTGTGACTTGACCGTGACTGCTGAGTTAAATAATTCCCGCTTCTGTGTTTTTAGATGAGGTAATATATTAGCTGGTCAGTTATCGTCCTATGGATACTGTAAACGCAGTAGAATGTTGATGGTTCGCAAGTTTGCCGCGTGGTGCGCTCCGACCAATCAAAAGCTTTGGAAATTCATATGACTTAGTGCGCCTTTTTTTCAAAGATCTTAATTTCACTTAATTTTTTAGTAATCGAAGAGTGATAACTCTTTCGGAGGAGCCCCTTTTTTACAAATTTGAAGCTGTTCTCTATCAATTTAAAAGTAGTACCAGTGAAAATCATGCGCATAGGTAGCTATTTCATAAGATCTCTTCAGATCAGGATTCGAATTTGTACTTCGGCTTTCAGGATCACAGCAACAATAGCCAGACATCATAGATTTAGCCAACGTAAGCTACCTATTCATTTTCTCATATCTCAAATAGTAGGTACGCAACTTTTACAAACTTGAAATGGTATTAGTGAAGACGGACGATTTTGTGGTCAAAAACTGTGGAATTCATCCTTTAAATAGGTACTCCGCCAGGCAAATATCGGTGTGACCTCTAATTAGGGATGGGTCAAGAAACGAGAAACTAGTTTGAAATAACCAGTTTGAAAAAAAAACACGTTATAACCGTTTCTCAATTTGAAAAAAAAAACCAGTCATGCAGCATGACTTAATGAGCGAATTTTCAAAGAAATATTCGAATTAATGGCTATGGTTTTGTTTTGCTTCGAACTCTCGTCTTCAATTAATACTTCTCACATTTTTCAATCTGACCACTCTAAGGGGGTGGGGGGGGGGGGGGGGTAAGAGTTTAAAGATTATCCTAGTTTTGGGTAATTTTTGCGCACTTTAAATGCTCTAATTTAAGAACGGATTTAGATATCTAAAATCCGATTTCACCATCGGGTTCAGCGTGCAAAAAAATTTAAAATGAGGGGTCACTTGTTAGAAAATAACATTTTGGGGATTTTTGGGTAATTTTTGCGCACTTTAAATGCTCTAATTTGAGAACGGATCAAGATATCTAAAATCCGATTCCACCATCGTGTTCAGCGTGCAAAAACCTTTAAAATGAGGGGTCACTTGTTGGAAAATAACATTTTGGGGGTTTTTGGGTAATTTTTGCGCACTTTAAATGCGCCAAAACCCTCCTTAGAGTAGGCCAATTTCGCCCATCTTCGAACTTAGCCTTTCGATTGCCAAGATAGATTTTTTGTGCAAATTTGAGCTGTTTATCTCAATTCTATCGAGAGTTATCGTCTGGAGTGACACATATATATATATATATACATATAAAAAAGTGTTAAATTTCAGGAATCGTTTTAGAATGGTCTGAAACGGATTTCTATGAAGAAAATTTCCAAAAATTTATATTATTTAAATTTCGAAGCCATTGCAATAGCTTCATTTTCTTTGAAAATTCGCTAAAAGTAGTTGAAAAAAAAACGGCACAAGTAGGTAGGTGTAGGTGTTAGTTCTTTGAATTGAACTATCAAATAATCAACTATGACTCGTAACAAACCACGAATAACAAGAGGAAGAAGAAGAATGTAGGTGGAAACTGGAAAGGGCATGGAGTGTAGAGAGATCTGGACGGGGTGGGGGATTCTCAATCTCAAGTGGATCAAGCGAGGCTTAAAGGATAGGGCCTATAACCTGAGCGAGGCACAGCGTTTTCTGTTTCTGTTCCGTTATCGTTATCGATAGTGATTAAAACTTATCAGTTGAAAAAGACAGTTTTTCGTTTTCTTTGTAACTACTAACAACATATTAGAACACCTGCTGTTTCACCCGTTTTTGATTAAGAAGAAAGAAACTAGTTTTTTGTAACTAGTTTTTTCGACAGTTTTTTTAATATAACGAACGTTATTTTACGTTTCTCGAAAATAACCGTTATGCCCATCCCTACCTCTAATGATCACCGAACAGATTAAGACAAGGAATTATTTGATAATTTATTCTCTATTTTCTATGTTCAGCTCTCAATTATACCGCCTACTGAGACGAAAAACCAAAATCACTATCCGACGCAGCGTCAGGGCAATCCAACTACTTCTAGCGTAAATATAGCAGGAGGACTGGGTGCACCATTGACGGCTCAATTCAGCCGTTCGCATGAATGGAGGAAAGAAGACTCGAAGGGGTCGTGCCGAGGTTCCACCGTTTACTTTGTCTTGTTAAAAGAAGAAAGAGGGCGATAGTAGGGGAAAAAAGGGGGGTTGAAGCCATCCATCTTAGTGATGGGGTGAATCCCACTACTGCCACCCCTATATGAGTCTGTGGGTAATAGGCCCCTCACCCCATCTTGAGTAAACCTCCTTGTGGAAGGAACAAGTGGAGGGATGAGCAGGAGCACCTATCTTTGTTTCTATCAGTCTTATCTACCCCGTGTGTTTCCAACGGTATTTGTTCCAGTTTGCTCCAATTTAATGATCTCACCTAACACGTGTTTGAGTCTCGTACGCCCGCACGCGCACGGGGTCTGATGAACCACCCCCTATTTCGTATTTTGAAGGGATTTTGAAATAAAACAACTGTAACATCTGAACAAATATGTTGTTTGAACATCATTTTCAAATTTCTCGTTCACATCATCGTCAAATTTCGTTTTTTGGAACATCATTTTCAAAATTATTTTGGAAGTCATATAAGCGTATTCTCGAGTCTTGATATTTTTCTTGATAGTTTGTAATCACATGAACATATTATTCTTGATCTTTTGAAAATTACTATAACAAAAATATTTACAAAATCATTTTTCAAATCATTATGGGATATCATTTTCAAATTTTCCCAACTTGAACATCATTATGACATAGCCAATCAGACTTTTCGTTCAAATTTCCCTTCTAAACCGGCCAGTTTTACCAAAGCAGGTATTCCCACATATTTTGTTTTCTTTTATAACTAAACATTTTGTTTTGAATAGTAGATGAACTAGTAGATACAATTTGTTTCAGCAAGTATCAACTGAAAAATTTATTGCAGCAATAAATCCTTTATAGCAGAAAACGAAACTTCTTGACAAATAGATGTAAAACAACTACTATCACATTGTTACGTACAAATTTCGGTAATAACAGTTTGTAAGCAAATAAAAAGGTCAAGACAAACGAAAAATTTCAAACCAATAAATTTCCAACAAACAATATGGGCACTACAAAGGTACCTAATTCAAATGAAAAACATAAGTTCTATTTTCATGTCACTAGTATCATTTCCATTGTTTTTCTCTTGCGAAAGAAATAGTCTTCCTCCTCTTACATGTTCTGTCGCTCTAAATCTTTTCTTATTGCCTCACCACCAATGAGAATATTGTTGTGCGGCATTTCCCGTTAAAAGTAAAAGAAAATACCTAAAAAAATGTATAATACCACTGCTACTCACACGGGGTCTGACAGATCCCCTATTTCGTGTTTTGAAGGAATTTCGAAGTGAAACAACTACAAAAGGTGAACAAACATGTAATTTTAACATCACTATGACATAGTAATCAAACTTTTCGTGCAATTTTCCTTCTCAACTAACCAGCTTTCTCAAAATTCCCACACATTTCGTTTTATTCTGTAACGATTAAAAAAATATCTATTGTTTAGAATCACTTCTTACCACAATTAACTAATATTTGTTTCAACAAGAGTATCAATTTAAAAATTTATTGCGGCCTGCCCCAATAGAAAAAAACAGCGGTTGATCGGAAATAACAGTTTGTAAGCATATAATAAACCATGAAGGACTAAATTCCAAACTAATACATTTTTAACAAAAAATATTGGTGGGTAAACCAACTGAACCCATCTGTCTGACTTAACCCATGATTTAAAACGGATTTCAGCGTAAATTACATCAACTACTCACGTGTCTTGGTCGCTTGGACAACTGCACAGGAAGGTATGTTGTGCCAAATTGCTGACCTCTGTGTAGTGATGGAAGGTTAGATAATCCATTTTCACTGAAATGGCGGTGGAGCAAGCTGATAATGATAAAGAGTACAGTACGCTGATGAGTATAGGGCGACTTCACGCTTTGGAGCACTGCGGTTGACGCAGGGGCAGTAAATATAATGATTGACGAAATGCGACGGGACGGGTGAATCAGGGTTGACAAGTGTTGAGAGGCTGTTGCCCCTGGCCAACGATATGGATTGCTATCAATAGGATAAATCGGCAATAAGTGATTCATAGTTGTAGCTGGTAAAACCTTGGACGAGGAGCCGGGTATTGATGATCACGTTCGCACGACAGTGTCGAAGAACAGTAAATAATTAATTACCCACTCGTATAAATAGTGTTTTATCGTGAATTCTAGAATGCCTTCGGAAAAGCAAGTGTGTTTAATCATCATGCAGCCCCTAAATCAGCTGCAGGGCCTAAATTGGGTTTGGTGACGAGGCTCACTATTTTTGGTGCCACAGTGACGCCCGTGCAACGCACTAAAAGGGGAGAAAAACAGCTGAACTAAACTCAAATCTAAGTGAGTTCTTTGGTCGTGGTCTGAAGTGTACTCACTACCCCTAGATTTTTAAAGTGAAGGAGAGGGATGCTGGTTGTAAATTAGAGCAACGCCATAACCGATATGTATTAATTGTGTATAATAGTGTTGTAGTGTTGTTCTTGAATGAAAAATGAATGACAATATTTTAAACCGTATACCGAGAAACGCATTTTTTACTAACTGTAATGCATCACAGAGCCCAGCGACACCTGGCCTTACTGCTGAATAACACTATGAATAAACTATAATCGATTATAGTTCGTGGTTACTAGTAACTAACACAGTTGACGTTGTTAAAATTTGTAAGCCCAGAGCCAGTGGCGGATCCAGAAATTCACGGTGGGGGGGGGGGGGGGGGGAGGGCAACGTGAGATTACCTACTTACCCATATATGTATAAACAGCCAAATTTCGATTCTATCTCTACATGCCCAAATATAATATTATTATTTATTTAAGTAATTTACTTAATTATGCATATGTTCACATTGTTATTATGATAATAATCTGAAAAATTGCCGTCGAAATTATAACGTAGGTAGATTTACTACCCCCCCCCCCCCCCCCCCCCCTTCTTCCACCATAAATCTACTTGGAATAGAAACAACATTTTTTATTCACAAGTTAGTTATTATTTAATCGTGGTGTCTCCCAATTATACCACACAATCAGACACAATATAACCACAATCATTCAAATAAATTACATGTATAGTAAACCCATTTCCCCCAAAACAACCCTGTTGTAAATATTTGCCCGCCAAAGTAGCATGGCTTTCAACGCTGCTTGGCGGGGAGCTTCGTTAGTAAAATCTCTGAAACCCTCCGGTTTTTCTGAAGCTCTAGTTTTTCCTCTGAAGCCCTCGAAAAAAGGCAGCTCTTAAAACCCTCTCTAACCTAATCCTAAAAACTCCCCCCCCCCCTCTACGGGAGGGGGGATTGCCTAAAAGGCACTTCGTTGTAGCATAACGAATATGTGTCCAAAATTTCGGCTCGACCCGCCATGTATGTGAGGCTGTAGCCCTGCCAAAGAACAGCGAGTACGAGAACGACAACAAGAACGAGAGCAAGAAGTAGAAAAACTTCAAAAATAGCAATTTGTAAACTTCAGCATCTGATGATTCCAGGATTGAAATTTGGTACACGTCCTCAGGGGCCCCTCAAGAATGGGTAAGTACGAAAAATCAACACCGGCGACTCCAAGAGGGCTGAGTTAAGGTAAACACTTTTCCTGGTTGCTTCGTGTTTTTCGGTTTCTCCCGCTTCCCTAAAAATCTCAACAAACCAATGAACTAGAAATAATATCACCGAAGGATAATGGCAGGAGACTAGAAACTGATAATAATGCAAAACATACCTAATTAAAAATAAATGAATTACGATAACATCATTAAAATCAAGCACAGACGCACAACCTCATCCTAGTACACGATAAATTTCAATGCGGTACTGCCATATATCACCAATAGCACCTACATCACAGCCAGCTACACCTTCTGTGGTGAGGAGGGGAGAGGGATCCCTGGATCCGCCAACGCCCACAGCACCAAAATATATTTGGCTACCAAAATGTATTCACGGCTGGTTTGGAAAAGAACAAAGCAAGATGCAGTGACACGTGAGCCTTACAGCCTAGCAAGCCAGGCACAACTACTGACACGGTTACTGAAACTCATAATAACAATATTCCAAAGATTCCCCACTCCTTGGCCTTGTTAGGGACTGAAGTTAGTAGGCAACTGTCGTGAGTCCCTCCCGGAACTACTCCTAGCAGATTAAGTTCTCACAAATATTTCATAAGCCAACTTTAGTTCGTACCAAATAAACCATACGAGTGGGGAACAAGCCGCAGGAGTCAGAGCACAACCTGGGTCCCCACCATCCCCTACCAAATAGGGGATGGAGGGAGACTACTCCCAGTAACGTAAATACTCGCCTCCTTCGACTTTTCACTCATTCGACGCTTCCTCTAGCCGCTGGCTACTCTCTCTTCTCCTACCCTGCTCTCCAACCAATCCAAAAAGATCCTAGATGACGGTGGTGGTCAGCCCATAACCGCCTAGGCAAATTCTCCCAAAAGATTCCAGATGACGGTGGTGATTCGCTCATAACCGCCTGGACACATCCAAAAAGATCCTAGATGTCGGTGGTGACTCGCTCATAACCGCCTAGGCAAACCTCTCCAAAAAGATCTCAGATGTCGGTGGTGATTCGCTCATAACCGCCTGGGCATTCCCTCACACCACCTTGATGAATACACGCCAATTTTAAATTCATCACAGCAACTATATAATAATATTATATATAAATATTTATATGCGGCTCCCAGTGACGCAGGGTGTCAAACCGAAATTCCAACTTTCCTTTTGGCTCCTCAGACCCATAGTCGCATTCTGGACTATGAATAGATTCACTGTGAGAAAACAATTGAATAAGATATTTAATGGAGTTTTGAAGTTCGATAGACTGTCATCAAAGAGGTCAACATTTCGAGATAGGGAGAGTAAGGTGGTACCAGTAAAACCCAAATACTACTATTCGGTGCAACGCACGGGTTCCCCGGCTAGTCATAGATAAGACCGAAATTGAAATTTACGTGTGCATGTTTTATACTTATTTCATCATTTTATTTTATTTTATTTATTTGTTTTATTTTTTCGGCTTACCTCCGTGATTTCTTCCTTCTTCCCCATTTATAAATCTCAGTTCCAAAGCAGAACCCCTCCGGTCTTTGCGTTCGCATTAGCATAATCAGAATAATTCCTACCAGCTGACAGGGGACTCGGCGATCGCTCGAGCCAAAGATTGTTTTTTGAGGTTAGGTTTGAGAAAGCGGTGGGCGGAGAAGGTGCTATTATTTTCTTGAAAGAGTTTTATATTTTACGGACTTCCACGTACTTCTTCCTTTTCTTTTGCGTTTTCAATTCAGGCGGAGGGCGGTTCCCGAAGCGGGCACGCGGCCAGATTATTATCCATTTTCTTTCGCAAGGCAGTTTTCCCTGGATCATTTCTCTTTTCATCCTCCGGTAAATCTCCTTATGGCTGAGCCGTTGAGCCCGGTTCGCGTAGTGGATCGCCGCACAATTTGAACCTTAGCTGACTCACAATCCGTTTTTGTATCCCCAGCAGTTCCCAGAAGAAGTAACTGGGGTCCCAGGTTCGACTCTCGGATTAGAGACGAAATTTTCCCAAGGAGAAAACCTCACCATACCAAGTGACCAGTCCAAGTAAGTCCACACTTCTTCAGACATCAGAGTGGTGAACACAAATACATTTGCACGCAAAACATTTTTTGTTATGTTTGTACATCCCCACCACATTTCGTTGGAGCTTTTTGGATTTTATCTATATGTCCCTCATTGGTACCTACTATTAGGGAGGTAGTAAATCATCTACAAAGTCTATGCGAAGTAACCCAATCCAAGGCAAGGGCCATCCAGCTAGAATATAATTATACTAACATGACTCAAGGAGAGGGATAAGGAAGCTGCATATCACCATGTTCAGTGACCAGTCCATTTCTATACTTCTTGTGACACCTAAATGTTGAACTCAAATATACATCTCCAGTCACAATATTTGTTATTGTTGTTTGTACACGTCAGCCTCATTACGTAGGAGCTTTTAGCAATATATAAATCTTATATTCGGAGTTGGTAGACACCTTTAAAGAAACATGTATTTTGTGTGTGTACGCTACATCGTGGAACCGTCATGATCAGGCGATTTAAATGTCCCGACAGCATTGTTAGGCTAAGACGCCGCTAATCTATCAAGGGGGTGGGTTGTCACTAGCCTTCTTAGTATGTAAATTTCAGGACTCCCAACTTGGCAGAGAAGGCGGGAGTTGCTGCGGAGGGTCTGCCTCGAGTTTGAAACACTTCGAAGACTTGGCGGACCTGTGTAGGAAGGCGAGGGGTTAACATATTGGTGTAACTTGGAACTTCAACTCTTGGTCACGTACACTGAGTTTGGCACATGCTCTCCACCTGTAACCCCATCCTCTAAGGGGAAACCCGCTTCACGGTATGTTGGGGTGAGAGGTGGTTCTTGTACTAACGCCGAACACCATGATGCAATCTCGAGACCGACCAAGTATTCGTCAACTGAATCATCACTAAGGTACCTACCTCAATAAGGTAAATAAGACAAGTAGTGATGTATTACAATGACTGATTAGACATATGCGATAAAATGAGGTTACCATTATTCAGTTTAAGTTATTCAATGGAGATGATTCCGCCTAAGATTTTGGGCCTAGTTATGCCACGAACTAAATCACTCGCGACGAAATCGTGGAAACCCATTTCAAAGAAAAACGGAGTTATCGAAAAAATAGTCTATTTCCAAATACACGAAAAACGCAAAAAACACTAACAATACTCACAATAACTATTATTGTGTGTTACTGACGATGGTTTGATAATCGAAACCGGTATAACAGTGTTTTTTTGCGTTTTTCGTGTATTAGTGGAAATAGACTATTTTTTTCGATAACTCCGTTTTTCCTAGTTATGCCAGTTAAAAAACTGGAGTGCGAAGTTGTTACCTTGGATTTTTACATAATTTCTTTAGAGCTACTGTAAACCTCCAGGGTAACAACTTCTCTCCAAAAAACTACAGGATAAAAATAGAAGTAGTCTATTTCCACGTAAAATAACAAATTCTATCGTGTACTGATGATGGTGTAACAACCGAAACCGGTCTACAATTTGTTATTTTACGTGGAAATAGACTATTTATATATTTTTATCCTGTAGTTTTTTGCCATGGATTTCCACTATTCCGCCGCAAGTGATTTAAGTTAACTTCTCTCCACTTTGTTCACTGTAATGACTAGAGGGCAAAAATCTTAAGCGGAAACGTCGCCTGTTAAATAACTGAATACTGATAGCCTCATAAAATCATTCCAGATAAATAAGTAGCTACGGCAACGCCGATAAAATATCATCTGAGAAAATAAATTAGAGCTTGGCATTTACCTACTAATCAAATAACTACACAGAATCAATGAGAACACCGGCTATCAGACTATCTGGGCTTGGTTACCTATGTTTTCCACAGACTAAGCGTGGCTAACGCCAGAGATGAGGGTCTGCTGCACAACCTCCATGAGTGAGGGACACAATTAAAGCAGCAAATCAAGTAAATGCCTGAACAACTGCCACGACGGCGATGCGAATAGATTGTAGTAGGTATAACGGCCCCCAGACACATTCATGACAGTGCGTTATGTATCGTTCTCGACTACATCATCCAAAAAAGTCTGCCAAGTGGGTGGGCAGTTACAGCTCCCACGCATTGTTACTTTGTTCATATATAATCGGTTGATGCATCCTCAGTTTATACCAGGTGTACGGTGCCGTCCTACTGCCGAGCATGCTCAGATGTTACTATCATCCCGATCGAAATGAAATGTATAGAGGATCGTCAAGCATAGCGTGCACCATCCATTAACAATTGTGTGAAATCGTTGAATGAATGCATACTACCATAACTCATACATATTATAAAAACGTTACGGTACTATTCGATGGAAGATGGTAGCTTTTGACTAAAGACTGAGCAAAGAGGGAGCAGCGCAATCACCGTTGTTAGTAATCAAGGTTTGAGATTGCATGGGACCTACATGGTTCAATCAAATCCAAAAAAAAAATTATTATAACCCAAAAGGAACTCCTAGAATTCAACTTACTTGCAAACCATGTTTGCATCAAAACGCCTTGATTGACTGACTCCGATGAGTTGACGATGGATTGAGTGTCATCCACTCTTCATTTTGAATCTGTTGTTCTCATCTAATCTGCCACTTTCTGTCTCACACAATGCACTTACAGATGTAAGATAATTTCGAGATAGCCAGTCATGTTTTACGCATCGAAAAGAAACTCGGTCTGGAAAAACACTCCTAATTTTATTTTTTTCCCCCTCTCCCGTTTTTCCCTTGATATCCTTCAAGCCCCTTATGCCCTTGTTCAAGCTCCAAGGCCCACGGAGAGTTCGGGCGGCGTATAAAAATGGTAATGGCCGTGGTATCCGCCAGGTGGCGCTGCCAGCGCTCAACCTACGTGAATCGCACGCAAGATGCCT
Organism: Leptopterna dolabrata; assembly: GCA_954871275.1. Taxonomy (NCBI): domain Eukaryota; kingdom Metazoa; phylum Arthropoda; class Insecta; order Hemiptera; family Miridae; genus Leptopterna; species Leptopterna dolabrata. The sequence continues at coordinate 20,083,234 of OX940982.1, read as the reverse complement.
CTCGGATTTGCTTGCGCATTTCTTCCCCTCTTCCTTCTCACTAACCTTCAACCTTTGGCCCTTCTTTCGCCGGCCTGAGGGGCCTAATTGTTTTTATATTATTGCCATGTGTCGTGGGCGTGTTTCCCCGCATATGAAAGTAGCCGAGGGATTAGAGGTTTTAAAATTCCGTCATACAAGAAAGCAATACCTAGTGGTACGTGAATACAAGGTTATTGTAAATCAGGCACCTGTAACACTGTGACAGCTGTACGCGGTCATAGGTTTCATATCCGCTCTCAATTGATGAACACTGACTAAGCTTTTTGGGAAGAGCTTGCGACATATATGTATGTTCCACCGTAGGCAAGATATGCTATGTTCTACCTCAACTGACGTCCCAGCAGGCTACCAAGCCCTCTTCCAGTTCTCAACTTGATTATGTACAACAAGACAGCTGTGAGATTCCTGCGTTTCCTAGGTACAATATCACCCATAACTATCGATCCAGCTAAACTCATTCTGTTCACCGTTCGGGTCATCCAGTAGCATTCAATACATTCCTCCATTTTCAAGTTATCAATAATCACATAATGTGTACCGATGCCGTCGCAACTTGATAACATTCCTCGAATTCGTCGATAACTCCAGGTAGGTAACAGCTCGCAAAACAAATTAGGCGGTGGAGACTAACGTTGGATAAATAAACACATTTCTCTTCAAATCACCTCGACAAATTGCAACTATATTTTTGAGTCCCCATGGACTTTTCCAGTCTGACTGCGCCGGGGAACCTGCGAACGCTAAACCGCAACACACAAAAGCATTGCATGAATCGCACACACCAACCCTACAATCCCGAACCACGAAATACACCTGTTGATACACTTCGGCAAACAACAACTATACGGTTACAAGAAACGTCATGTAATCCACTAGGTGAAATTGTTGTACCTCGTCAGTTAAACGCCTGCTTTTTTAAAAGAACAGCTCTTGCACAATTCAAGCATGCGCAGACGACAGCTGGGTTTAAGAATTTGATGGTGTACCGTCTGGGTCCAAACCTCATTTAAGACTTATACCGATACGTTAGTATCATTACGACTATTGTTTCGTGTACCAGCATATTCATTCATTGATGATTCATTCATTCATTCATTAATAATATGAGCTTTGATGACTCTGAGCAATGACTGCGTACCTACTATACCTGCAGGCTTTCATTTTTACATGGCGCACCTAAAAGGCCCACCCCCATTATATCCTTCGTTATTGGAGATGGAAGGAAGAGTTAAATGTGAAACCCCGTTATTTTGTTTGCTTAGGTTTCAAAGATGACATTTTCTTGCTAGGGCGCATGCCCTAAACGTGCGCTACGTTAGTCAACTTCGTTTTTTCAAACGGTAACCCCCAATTTTTATTTCTGTTTCGAATTCTACGTGCAAATTCATGAAAAAAAAGAAAACCCGTCACTCGAATTTTTGAGTTGGCCGAAACAGGCGCTAATCATGTGATTTAAAAGCGGTGCTCCATGTGTAGCATCTCTGAGTTGGAGACAACGTACCATTTCCTGTGCATTTGCCCGGTGCGGCTGAATTTAGATGGGCGGCATTCCGCAAAGCGGTTTTGACTCGAGACGAGGCGATCGGATATTTGAATAATTCGCAGGAATGGAGAAGGGTTGCGAGATTTTGTACCTTAGCCTGGCCCTATCAAAGGATGCTTGTCTGAGAATTTAATTTGTAATAATCAAACCAATCTCCTCTGTCTTGCTAAACATTTTATATTATGTACCAGTGAAGTTCATTTAATTTATTTTGTATTTGTATATAGAAACCTGTTCCTTCCTCCCCTAACCTTGAAATTTCTTTCAGCGCTATTTGGCGGGAGCTTTTTGCTTGGAGAGAAGTTTTTTATATTTTTTTAAGTGATTAAAACAATTTTGTTTCAAATACTTACTTTCAACTCTCTAAAAAGCCCTGCAGAAAAGTATAATACGCAAAAGTTACAACGCTCCAAATATTAAAAATAAATTAAAAAAGCCCTGTCAAAGAAAAAAAAACGCTGCAAAGTCCTTGTCACATGGGTTTATTATTATATTGGACTTACTTACAGAAATGCCGGCTGTTTATTTATTGTTTATTTCATGTAAAATAATTGAAATAGCTATTTCTGGTGGTTTACACCAATTTTGGCCCCCAAAACTTGAATTAGGTACGCTCTTTTTTTTCTTTTTTCCAAATTACCATTTATTATTGGTTGTGCCATTTAATTGTCTTGATCCACATGTTGAAACTTTTTCTAGTGTTATTCTAAAAATTGATGGTGATTTCAGACGATTTTCCAGGTTTTTGACTAATAAAAAAATTGATTTTGTGAGCTGAACATCTGGTACGATCTCAATTTTCCACTCCTTGGTCAAAATCGACTTCATATTCGGTCTTCTCGTCCCCAAAAACATGGAAAACGATACCTCAAAAGCTCATGTTACTAACATGTTACTAAAACGCAAAAGGTACCTATTTTTACACACATTTTCACTCACAACACCCCTGAGTATATTCCGATCGGGCTGAAAAGTTTCGGGACACAACTACGGCCCAAATGGAGCATGTGTGCGAAAGAACGACTTTTTTAGACCAAATATGAAGCCGGTACACGTGATACGGCATACGGCGGACGGCGTACGGCGTACGGCGGACGGACATTGCATTTTTGGAATCTACGCACCTTGAAACGGAAAAGAAAAAATTTTGAGGTGATGTTACAAAAATTGTTTGCTGAGCGAATACATAGGTGTATTATTCACAGAATAATAAACCAAAAGCTAAACGTGGAAAACATTTTTTTGTGGATTATTCAATTACCATATGTAACACATGGTGGTTTTCGGGGGATTTTTTCCACGCTGGATCACGTGGTGAAGTCTATTTTTCAATAAAGAGGAGAACTCCAGAGGAACCTACAAATCTACCTGGGTTTTTAGTGTTTAGCGTATAATTAGCGCCTGTTTTGGCCAACTCAAAAGTTCGAGTGACAGGTAATTTTTTCATGAAATTTTACGTAGAATTCGAATCTAAAAAACAAAGTTAGTGACGTTTAGCGCATGCGCCCTAGCACGACGTCATTTTTGAAATCTACACAAAAAATAAGGGGGTTCACATTTAACTCTTCGTTCGATCACCAACAGCGATGATGGGCGTGTATACAGGTGCGCTATGCAGGTGTATAGCGTACTATACTACGCGTATGCGTATACGGTATACTATGCGTGTATGTGTATGTGTATACGCTATAATATGCGTGTATACAAGAATATGGGCCACCCTGTATACACTCATTACCTACACAAAGAATTCTCGATGCATAACGTATATTATTCAACTATCAGAAATAGTTGAAATTACCGGTTCCCATCTTCAACTTCGTGTACATCATGTTGAAAAGCCGAACTTGCAGTATTTTTGCGAACCTAATAGTCACTTTATTAAGAGACCACGCTAAAATAGCCGCAAGTCTCGAGCTACCGCCAGGATTTGCATAGTTAATCCTTTTCCTCATGAATATTGATTTAATTACAAGAGACGTTCGCCTTAGGAGCGGGTTATTCAAGGATTAAACTCCTCGGAAGAGCCTTCCTCAGTCTGTTAGATATAATTCAACTCAAGTGGACTCACTAATTGTTAAGCTGTAATTTTATTTCGGGGGTAAAAGAGGAAAAAGACGGCGAGTCGGGACTGGGTAGGAGGAGTTTTGAACTTTATGGTTTGGTTTAATGGCCAATTCAAGATGGCTTTCAGTTCTTTGGGAACGAGATAACGTTTGCTCGGAAGATTATCGTCTTGTAGTCAACGTTCCTTTTCTTCATTTCAATTTATAACAATCAAAATGATTGGTAAGATAACCTTTATGTGGCCATTGAGAAACCATTTCCTCGCGAGGGTTGATACGTTGAAATGCTCATTCAACATCTGTAGTAGGTACAGATAACAGATTATAAATACCTGTAATAGGTTATCAATTAAATCGAAGCGTTCTGACTAAACTACCAACGATGGATTTATATTCAATGACTGACAAAGGTCCATACAAAGTTCTTATCGAATACTTAAATAACACGGAAGACCGATTACAACCGCTAACAGCGGGGAAAATTTGACACTCGTTGTCACCAACAATATCTCGCAACATTACGGGTACGATTCACAGCGTAGTAAGACATAGAGTGCAAGTGACGTTGGAGACGCAGGCTGCAGCAAATCTGCTTGTTAAATCCATCAAATTAGCCGAAAGAAATTTGAAAGCAAGAATTATGTTATTCCTACTACAACGCCGAGGTGTTATTAAAGGTATTGATATCACAATAACGGACGAAAAAATAAAGAATAACGTCAGTGGACCATCAGGGGAGCCAATCAAAGTTCTATCGGTAAACGTTTCCTGAGAAGGCTAAACAACTCCTCAGATAGAACACCTACCATCCGACTTGGTTACAAGCAAAGGGCAAGATCTGCCTGGAACAGTGAGATTATATTATACAGATCTGACTGTAACAGTGAGATATTATAAAGGTCTGCCTGGAATAGTGAGATTATATTATACAAAATTATCTGTCTTATCCTTTGTTCAGAAGTTATCCAGTGTAAAAAGTGCTGTTTTTATGGGCACTTTGAAGATCAATGAAAGCCAGACAAGAGAAATGTGCTTACTGCGGGAAATTCAAAGAACCAAATCACACGTGTTGACCCCCCAATCTGTTTACATCGCTCTGGAAGATACAGATCAACATATGTTAAGGTATGTCTACAATACGCCAAAGAAAAAGCTATTAGAAACCATATGGCGCAAAACAATGTGCCTTATCGGGAATCTAAAAGAGTCGTATTGGGCGATTCATACGCAAACAGTACGAAAACACCCGCCCTTCAAGATTTATCGGAATTTCCACAAATTCCAAATACAAGTTACTTGAGAGAACGAAATTTCGCGAGTCCTCGATCAAACGCACATGAGCTTAAACGCACTGGATTAAACGCTTCGATTTAGAAAAACCTGATCTCTGGCTTTTTGGTCTGAAATGGAGTATGAGCCGAAAAGTCGCGAGTTCGGAATATCACTGTAGACAGATTTAGAGTGTTGGAACATCGAAAGTCACCAGATTATTACGCAAAGAAACAATGAAATTATCTTTATGCAGCACCTACCTATAACTTTTACGAAAATCCTGAAACACTAGTTGTAAAATTAATTATTATGCAAAAAAACTCCACACCCTCTTAGCCATGCTGCAGTGAATTCTGCGCACTGGATATGACCATGAGCGTGTACAGATTTTACGAAATTAGCAACGAACAAATTCAGTACTCATGACCCCACTCCGCAACGAAAACCAGAAAGTCCCGCACAAAGATTCCAATTTAGTTTCCGTGTATCTTTTAACATAGTGAACTGACTCCGGAGGAGCGGAGTCTCATTTCCTGCATTGAGCTTTATCTAAGTTTGAAGGAAGCGTCCTCCTTTTTAGGAGGAAATCATACGAAAGAGATAACACACCTTCCTTACTCAAACCTCCCTCCACTCCGTTTATTTCCTTAGGGCCACTGTATTTTATATTTAAGGTCCTTGAAGAAAAAAAACCGAGGGAAAAAAAGAATCTTTAAGAGTAGAATGATGCTGGAACGCAAAGAAAATTCAATACCTCTGGTCGAGGGTAGGTATTTGTTTGCAGAATATCTAGCTGTGATTGAATTATCGATCAACAGAAGATTATTCCAAAGGGTTCAGCGAAATGCATTAAATTATAATGGGCGTCCCAGAAATGCGTGACATGACAGTTTACATATGAGACGAACCCATTCAATTTCCGAACGAACTATATAATTGACTTCGGATATGCTTAAATTTGTCCACTTTTTGATAAATTTTCACCTTAATTTAAGGCACAACCAGGCATGCAATCACAATACAGTGTAGACAACAATATAAAAGAAATTATTATTGTTGCACTCACCTAAGCAGTTCGCTCAGGTACTGAAAAACTCTTTAAAAGTGTACACGTATTGCAAAATTATAATTTTTCTCCCACATGATATTTCATCCTCGAAGCCGTAGAGCATTACCCTCAATCAGACAACCTAACAAAAGTACGTACAATTCATGTAGCTACATGAAGCTTCATGTAGTTAGAGTTCAATACAAAACCTTTCAATTCAGTTCGGTTAAACTTAATTTCAATCATTTTACACAGCAGAAATCGAAATTCGTTTGTAACACGAATAAGAAGCACCTTCGCATCACTTCAGATCCTCATATTGGCTTACTATTTTCAATAATGAACCTTTGGAATTGAGCGTGAAAAAAAAGAAAAATACAATAAAATAATTTCTGTCTATCTGCCGTACGCCTTACGCCGTACATGGCACTTTTCTTAGTTAACATGAGCCAAAATTAATGAAATAGGGTTTGTAGGTCCCGTGTGCCTGAATCAAGGTGAATAGCGTTGTCACAATACAGTGTAATCGTGGACAACCTAAAGGAGTAAATTTATGTTTTCCAGATGAAAAACGGAGAAAACCTAGAAGTTCTGATACTATAGAATTCAATATTATCCTCATATTATACATGGGAATCCCATAAAAAGGGAAGTGTAAGTATGAGTATCGAAAAGTTGTTTTTCAGTTTGTAAAAGCCACAAGGTGGAACTTGTTCAGTATCTGCACAGTATGTTTGCATGCATGTAGTGCAATGTTGGCACGCGGAGGGCTTGTTGTGAAAAATATGAGTTGTATCTGTGATATTGAGGTGTTTCTTAATCATGTTACGAACGAATTTTCATTTTTACCGTGTAACGTGACTGCAATGAATGGGTGCCGTGGGAGCGCATGAAAGTCTGTGTACAAAATGGTAACATGAATTTGAATTGTACGTACTTTTGTTGGGTCGCCTGACTAAGGGATGATTACCTACGTCATCCGAGAGAAAAATGATAATTTTACGGTATCACTTTTAAAGTGTTTTACAGTAAAACCGTGAACGAACTGCGTTGGTGAGCGCAACAATAATAACTTCTTCCCCGTGAATTTCTTTGGAAATGGGAACACTTGAATAATATTCAGGATGATGACAAAGACGATGAAGATGCACGGGTAAATTTCAATAGTTTATGTATCATAAGTGGTCAAATTTGTTAAAACATTTGTAAAATAAAATAACAATTTATACCCTCTGCCGAGTGGTAAATACTCTTCAAATACCTGCCTACCTTCAACGCTTCAAATCCCTTCTACGTTGATCACTGAACTCGTATTAGTGTAAGACCCCGATTTAGTAGGTTTTTTTTTTTGCAGTGGATACTTACCTACCAACACACAAAGGAAGAGACACGACAAAAATGCCATCAGATTCGGAGCATAAGCTCTCTAACCGTTGGCATTCACCATTTCACCATTTTGGTATAAACCACTTGTATTCGCGGCAAAATTCCACCACTTCAAAATTACGCACTTTCTGTGCCAATTTACTTTTACATCCAATTCACTCAATGTCAGTGCAGTGAAGTTTTATATGGGAAGCTCTGAGGTGGCCAAGAACTCCCCACCCACAGTCAGAAGCTCCCGATCATGACCATTGTCCCCAAAACCTGAAACGAGAATCCGGCGGCTAGAGTGAATTTGGAAAAATTCTGAACACTGGTTTGTATTCTCCAGAGTTCAACGCAAGTGCCTATTGAGCCACTTCTTTAAAATGTTCAAAATTTGAACAATTTTTTTGGAACAACGAGCAAAACAACTGTGCACATTTTTTGAACCAATCACCGGGAATTCTATGTAAATGTTGATGAGAAATCCGTTTTCCGATTTAAAATATTTCGCTCCGTTCCCAAATGAGAAGTAGAATAAAATTGATTCATTTTGGTGCTGCCACATGGAAAGTGCGAAGTACGTCGTACGATAGACAGGCAGAAATGTTTTTATTCCATTGTCGGATTCTACGTATCTTGAAACGCAAACCATCAAATTTGGTGGGGGGGGGGGGGGGGGGCATTCTGTTTTTGTTCACGCTCGAATCATAAGTTCGTTACTGAAAGCAATAAACCAAAATGAACAAAAGTTAGGGGACGTGAAGTAACAGTAAAAGTAGAGTAAGTGACTCGAGAGTGGAGGTGGAGTTTTGAAACGTCAGTTCGACGTAAATAGGGCAAATGGCAAGTTATTTCATCCTGGAAAGATGTAAGTGCCTCATTGGTACACGTAGGCGTAAGGCCTTGGTATTTACTATGAAGAACGCGTTGGACGTTGGAGTTTGGAGAGGGCATTGACAAAATTACTGTTGCGACGTTGTGGGATTGATGTCATTTGGTCGAAACAGACAAACGCTGTTGGGAAACCAAAGAACTTGAACTTTGCTTAAAGGTTCATAACAGGCCGTCGAGAGGCCAGAGAGGGAGACCTGAAAACCGTCCAGGGCACTCAGAACCACGTGTGTCCCATCGGCATTAGACCCAAAGCATTAGTTTCGGCAGGAGTTGAAAATCATTTGCGGACAAGCATCTGTCACACCGGTGAAAGACAGTTTAGCATGGTCGCCTCGAACTGAGGCTAATCGTCACGGTAATCACTTTCATTTGTCTGAGCGTCGTCCCTAAGCTCCGATGGTCATCTTGAACTAATTTTGAAGGTTTCGATCTATCGTTAGAGGTTTGATACGGTAATGAAGATAACACTACTAACGAATTTGACTGTCCTCCGGCAGATGAGATTGTAGGCACATCATACAACTGCACCACTGCAGTAACAAACACAGTACGACCGAATTATCCAATGCCAACTCACAGAAAATGAGTGTTGAATGGAATCAGAGGTTCAGGAAGACGGAATCAGATTTTCATCAATTATCACAGGGAGAAGACAGAATCAGATTTTCATCAATTATCACAGGGAGAAGACAGAATCAGATTTTCATCAATTATCAATAGGAGTAGGTATCCAAAAATTGTCACTGCATTGCAACTCACATTGCACCTTAATTGCCATCTGATATTAATAAACGATACCTGATAAGAGGGCTGGGATTTCCAAGTATTTACATCTGTTTTCAGAAACAAGGTATTGCTGATTGTTCGCTAATACGATAGGTACGTTTCAAGTGATTTCAGACCTCGGACATAGATTTAGACCATTTACTTTGACATATTTTGGTTTACGAGTACTTAGATATTTGTACACTATTTAAATCACCAATATTTTGCAAATATTTATCAAGTATACACCATCACGCTCTGTTGAAAAATGAAAGGAAAAATGATGGCAAGAAAGTAGGCATCTATAACTACAAGCACAGGTGGTGGAGAAAAGAAGGTAACTTGAAAAATGATTTGGCATTCGACTCCAGCAACGGCACTTTTTTGGTAAAACTATAATTCGGCTGGAATCTCAAAATATCGTCGATTACGTCCAACCTCCAGTCCAGAAGTTGAAACAATCAGGGCGATATAACATCAAGGTGAAAATACGAGAAGTTATCAACAGAAATCCTGGATGTATAAAGATATTCTGTTGATCTCTGAAATCCCAGCGAATCAGAAATAATCAACGGTCCAGTCACATCGGATGGTTGAACGATCGTTCAGCAACTATAAAGCAGTTACGCGATCGTCGAAGTTTCTCGTTTGAGAGTTTGAAATATCCAGACTAACAAATGTGAATAATCCAGGTAACAAATGTGAATAATCTAGGTGAAAAATCCAGGTAACAAATGTGAATAATCCAGACTGAGTTAGAGTTCGGTTTCGGAGTTTAGTAAAAAACTTAAATATTTACCTAATAATACATATTTTTCGTTATACTACATATTCATCTAAATATACAAACATATGTATCTATATATTTTGATTTTTTAATTATATGAAAATCCCAGCTATATGATAACATAAGCATAGTTAATAGGGAATCAAAACTCGATGAAAATGTGATTTGCAGCTTAGATTACTGGCTGTCTACATGGAGCTCACCGGTCGTACATGTGACTTGTATGGTTTTAATTTCATAATATGTACCTTGAGAATGTAGGTGTACATCAAACCGATACGAATACTGATATGTCTTGTATTTCACTGTAGAGCTGGAGAAATAGGGTGAATCAGAAAAAACAAAATGGGCACATTAATGAAATGATGGTGGGGACCCTTAATTTCAGTTTTACGTGTTCCGATCGAGTGGTATCATTTTCGAATGGGTTTTCAATGCCGAATCGAATGAAACCACTCCCATGCCGGTACAGTTCACTGTTTTTGAGAAAAATGTCATTTACGTCCAAAAATCGTGTGTGGAACGCCAAAACTAAGGAGAAAATGTTCAGAATTTTATTTCGGCTAGTTCGAAAGGTTTGCTTGCGCTCAACTGAAACGAATCATTGCCCATTCGGTAGGATTAACCCTTGTACGGTTAATACTTGTTGAAATGCTGAAAAACGTGTCCGGAATGCTTGAAATATGACTGCTTTCCCTCTTCTGTGACAAATGTGATTTTCACAGGTTCAAGTCGAGTTGGTTTTCACGTTCAATAATTGTTTTGCATGCTGAATCGATTGAAACCGCTCCCGTGACGGCAGAGCTGACTGGGACACTTGGCCACACGAACGAACAACTACGTGAACGTGGGACCTTCATGTACATCGTTGACTGAATCGTATTACAAGGTAGGTAATGTGTCACGTAAACCATCGATTAAATAAATTAAATTGTCCGTATATTTTATTAGGCATATTAAAAAAATACCTTCATGTAATGCCTAGGTGACGTCTTCGTGGCAGTGAAGCCAACCCATCGCAGCTGATCTTCTCCATCTCCAGAACCTTAAACAAAGCATTATGGGTTTGTTCAAACCTTTTAAATCAATTATTAAACATCGTAATGTTGACTGATACATTACTTATAGTATCTATAAGTGGCACTTTGTGGTTCCTCATCCACCAAAACATCGCAATGTTGACCGATAAATTTTTATAGTAGCTATAATTGGCATTTTGTGGTTCCTCGCCCACCAAAACATCGTTATGAACATGAATCTATCGGCAAACCTATATTGCCAAAGAGGAGAAAAGATGCTTAAAATCCTGGTTTGGCCAAATAAAATTTCTTTGTCTAATTACAATTTTAGTATCCACGTAAAGAGAGTAATTTTAGAAATGAATCAATATCCTACAAAATCTAATAAATAAATAAATATTATTCGATTATGTAAAATGGTACCTACTTGGTGTCCACATCTAACAAAAAAATTTTTGGGACTGAAATGTTAGTCCTTTGAGAAAAGTTTTCAAACGAAAAGGTGCCTACAGTCTACAGTCTACAGTGGCTACAGTGGCTAGCTCTACAGTCGAACTCTAATGAATATTTATGTTGCCCATTGAGGCCATCCCGCACTTACCTTCAGTATTTCAGGTCATCAAAACCATTGTACAGCAATGAGCGTTTCGAGGGTATCATGTACAGAACGTTCATCTTTACACACAAAAAACAGATAGTTATTGTCCCGGTCTTAATCTGCCGACCTCTTAATCTTTGTTTACTATGACGCAAAAGGGCAGTAGGGTCCAGTGTCCGTTGTGTGAATTGTGTATCAGTGGGACATTACAAAGAGGGGATTTGACCAAGTGGGGGTACCACCATCTTAAGATCCAGCAGTCGATGTCTCCAGACGATCAACTGAGGATCATTCTGGCCACCTTCCTGTATTTCTACGGGGTCATCAGAATCTCCGCCTTTGCCATATCTGGGTCTTCAACATCCCGATATTTTACTGGAAGTACGCGTCTGAATCTCTCTTGACCACCGCCAAATGCCTTCAACAATTCAGATTCTCATAAATTAATTTAATTTCCAGCTCCAGCCAAAGCTCTCTGGAGCACTTCATCTCATCTCATCTCATAATCGACTCATACGCGCACTCATCCCATCGTCCTGATGTCCACGGCTACCATCAGAAAAGGTTCTCCCGCACGTTGGCCACCTGCGGTTCTGGCAAATCTTGCTACAAGCTACTTCAGTAATCTTGATGGAGCATTCAAGGTAAGAGACCTTTTTAAGAGCGTAGGTACCTCCGTCTTAGAGCTGGTATTTCCTACCATGTCGAAATCGCCTCGTACAAAGAAACGTGACAGAATTCTGTAATGCCACAGTACTATATTTTCTTCAATTATTTATACTTTTTAATATCAGGAACCGGAGCTCCTAAATTTATTTATTTCTTCTACATTTCGAAAACTAATGGAATTTATTTCACCAAACTATATACCTATATATATAATATTTTACTTGTCTGAGTTGGGCTATTCGGATTTTATTAACTAATCCCCTTCCCATGCTGAAACAATAATTTTTTATGACTGGTTTGACGAGATGGATTCCTACTCCTCAGTTGGTATTTACCTTGTCCAGCCTGGGTTACAGCAAAGATATTAAAGATATAGGATGCATGTTCCGGTATCGGTAAGAATAAGAATTTGAACTATGGTTTCAAATTTCGGGCAGCCAGGTATGGGCGTAGAGGAAGACATTCTGAAATATGTGTTACCGATTTCCGCTGAAGCTTAGAGCGCTATTGCAACTTCTGCACCGGAGTGTGTTGGATGGTTGTTTTTGAAAGGGGACTTTTACCCTCTTTTCTGAAGGTGGGTGTAAAGAGGCCGGGATAGTGGTAGGTTGAGGTGTTGAAGGCGTGAAACGCTGTCATAACATAAGGCTCCCCGAGATTGTAGAACAGTCTCCCATCCCACCGCGGGACCCCGTCGACGACAGAAACGCAAGAGCAAGTGAGATAAGGAAGCCACTTAGTAGGCAGACATACATTACTCCCAAACACCGGGAGGAGGGTTGGGAGTCTCGCTCCTTGCCAGTATAACTTAACGAGGAATACATGGTGCCTTGATAAGATAGTCCAAGCAAGCGCGAGTTCGAACATCCCCCAGCCCTTCGCCCTGCCCTGGTGGAGGCGGCGGCTTCCCTCCGCTCGCCATCCTGCTGTGGTGCTGATGAGGCGCCTTCCTAAATGAGTAATGATGAACCGTATCGAAAGTTGGGCTTATCTCTGGTGGGTCTCCAACCACCTTCCTCTCGAATGTCACATTATCACTTAGCTTCAAGTTCCGTCCAATCATCCGCTTAGTCCCCCTCTTGCTTCCCCCGAGGCTCTTTTCCCTTACAGTTTGTCCGTATAAATCAGCTTCAGCACACCCTAAAACCTTGAAAATCAACTTTTTCCTTTTTTCAAAATTTGTTCTGAGTTTGGCGATTTTCTTCATTTTTTGAGGTGGATAACCATCCGATGACCACTGATAAGTACCTTCTAATTAAATAGGTACAGTACAGAGCAACCAGGTTATGTTCTTAAAACCCCCACAACTCTGGGTTTCAATCCCTTTGGCTCTTTACAACTGCTCTTTTTCGAGCAACATCTCCTCTCTTTAGAAACGATGCCCAGTGCTCTCAGTCCTTGCATTCATGATGTAATACTCCAGGTACTAGCAGTTGGGACAGGACGCAGCATTGTCGTTTTGCGTCCAGAGCAACGAGGCCTTGATCTAACCATGTCCTGATGATTCAGAGTTTTATAAAAGAAATGCTAATTATATCCCCTTGTTTTTAATTTGTGAAAAGAATTTAGGTTATTTATGATATACACATCTCTGCAATGCTCTTTTTTTTGCTTCTTGGTATCATACTTGCATTGCATTCATTTTCATTTTGCTTTCTCTACTTGTGTTCTGATGCGCCTGACCGAAATTCTCAAGAACTCATTTTTCGGTGGGCATCTTTATAGTTTTACTTCTGTTATTCGAATTTTTCGTTCATTTGTAGTTTGATTTCCAACATTCGTAGGTAAGCTGTGTTTATTTTTCCTTTTCTGTATTTTAAATGTTTGTTCCTCATTTTTTTGTATGCATTTTTGATGCAAAATAAACTAAACTGAATTGATCAGAACTGGGTTACAAAGAAGTTCTTTCCTGTTTTTTCTATGAAACCATACCTAGGAATCAAGCGTTGTCCAGTTCCGTCTCAGCTCACCCGGTCTCATCTTCCACCTCGTCTACATCTATTTCTGCTCGCAGTTTTTCTTCACTTCTTTCAGTGATCCGTTTCCATTTTACAGCCCGTTGCTGTACGGCGATCTTACGATTGTTGGCGGCTCTTACGGTGGCATTTAGGCACAAAGAAGAGGATGGAGGTTTGATGAAACCCACAAGCTATGGTTTGGTTACTACATAAATGTAGCATTTGACGGCCAAGATTTCGCGTCCGTACGTTACCAAACGTGTTATTCTTTAAGTAATTACTTTTAAAATACACAAACATTTCGAACTGATGATCAAATTTTCATTAATGTTATTGATTTGAAAGGCTATAATCCCATGAAAAATAAAAGATTCCTCCTGACGAAGTTTCCGCTTTATCTCTCCCTACATTCACCATTTCCGCCTCCCCCACCATCACCTTTATCTGGTCCCCTGCTATTAATGACAGGATTGACAAAGGTATTTAAAATAAGGGATGAAGAAGAGCTTTGAAAAAAGGAGCAGGGGTTTCCTCCAAAGAGTTTTCCCCTTCTTTAGACGTTTTTCCCTTTCTTTTCAACGAATCTTAGATCGAGATTGAACCTTTCTTTTTCAACCTCTCCACCGCCACCGCCCTTACCAAATCGTTACTCCATGCTTCACTTGTCTCCCTTTCCGCTCGCCCTTGCTATACCTCCATTGCCTTCTCATCGAATTTAAGAATTCATTTACTTCAAGAATAAATTAATAAAAGTCTAATTGTTCCAGCAACGATTAATGGAAAGAGGGTCCAATGATGGATTGAGCGTTTTGAGGTCACGGAGAATGGATTTCTATTTAGACGGTTCCCAATGTCGCTGAATGATTTCGCTTCCACCCAAAAAACAGTAAAAAAAAAAAAAAATCAAACCAATAGTAGGTACGTAGCACAATCCAAACGTCATGCGGCACGACGAATCATCCATCACTGTAGCTGCACCACAATAGACTAGCAGAACAAGATACTGATAATTCGTACTGAACCCCGTGTCCAAGTATTGTGAGATTCCACATCACCCCACCAAGCTTTCAGATTTGATACACCCAAGCGGTACTCAAAATCTAATTAAAAATCAGCAATTGCTCCAAATATTCACGATGTTTGTAAAAATGAGAAACTAGAATGAGATAGTGACTTGCGAAACATTCGAGGCCTTCTTTATTCTGATCGGAAACGAACAGATATTTAATTGCTTGAATTCTTACATCTTTCAAGCTCAGGACTTATGAAGTAGTCCCGCAGAGTAGTTCCACATCAAATTTCAGTATCGTAGGATGAATAAGAAAGAAATTGGGCTTGCGGGCTCACAGATGATGCGCTGTTGCGCAAAAGCCCGTTTCCAAATTTCAGGGCACAGGTATGTGGGATAGATAGATAGGTATGGGGGAAGAATAATATTGTAGATCACAGCTTTAGCGGTATGAGTGACCTAGAAATTTTCTTTAAAAATGTCTTGTATGTACATAAAAACAAGAAACCCCGAAAATGGATTGAAGTCAAAGAGGGTTCTAAGCCATAGCAAATGGTTAGTTAGAGAACCTTTGATTAGGTATACGAAGCTGGCAGACTCTACTCTTCACTCTCGTAATGGTCAATTTGATTTCCCCACTCTCTTCTCCATGGCCGATCCCTTCATCCTCCAGTTCTCAGGGTCCTCAACTCTTCTTCATATCCTCTTCAACTTAAACACATCTATCTGCACAATCCAGTTCTCCGCCTCAAAAATTTCAACAACGCACTCATATTTTCAACATAGCATCCTCTAGAAAATTGCCCAATCATAATATATTTTTTTCTTCTTACAAAATCAATCTGCTTCTATTAACAACGACCAAAGTATTAATTTCAAATTCCACTATTTTGATCGGCTCTCCTGGTTAATTTATACTGAGTTACAGCTATTATTTAAACCAGCCTTCAGTGTATTCTTGACAATACCGTTATGGTAGGAATACAGGTGAAACATGATACATACATTTGATTTCAGGCTGTTCCTGGACGATGAATAACAGCACCCCCACGCGATCGCCCCACTCGACGAGTCTAACGTCAAATCGCGGGTAATATTTCGTGCAACCCGCTGACAAACTTATTCCAACCCGACATCCGTATTCAAACCTTTACCCGGGCCAGGGCGGACATGATGGTTATAGCCCCCACTAACAAATGGCCACGGCCACGTAGCCACTCGGGAAAACCTCGTAGCTTGCCGTAGAAAAGGAATCTACTCTATTTTTAAATCCGGATCATCTCCATATGTGACCGGAATGTCATCGCCTTCTCCCCAACCGCCTCCTCGCCGCATGCACGGGCACAGCATACCAGGATATTTTTTTTTCTTTCCTAGTACCAACTTTTTTTTTGGTGTTATTCAGATGGGGTTTTATGAATTCAGTATGGGTTGGGTTTCCATTAGGTGAGGGCAAGGCGCTTAGAATACATAACTGGGCTGCCCGTGATGTAGATATAATAGCTCCAAGCTCATCCCCTCGCCTGCCTTTCTGCAGCCCTCGCCCCCTAGCTACGCCAGTTCAGCCCCCCCCCCCCCTTCCCACCTATCTTCACGACAACCCTCTACAATCATAGTTCTCTTCCTTCCCAACTTCCTCTTCAGCTTTCCCGCCCCCTCTAAACGAAACTTACGATTTTCCTACGTGTCATCTTGAGATCGATGGAGTAAGGCTTCCCAAGCCCATACAGTTGGCTCCCCAAGTTTGCTTAATGGAGCAACAGTTTTCCTTTGCCGGTTTGGGAAACGTGAAGATTGCATAGCTTGATGCAGTCAGTGATGGGTGTAGAGCCCTGTCAATCCAACGTGATCATGTTGCATTGCAACCAAAACACCGTCTGAATGTGTAGGTTAATTCCATCAAGCTACGTCTTTCCCTGCCTCATCTAAACCTAAAGACAAAAGGACAAATCTAACATCAGGGGAACTGGTTGATGGGAGTTTGAAGGACAATTGAGATCCAGGTGTTTTTGAGATAGTTATTTAATGAAAACATAAGCTTTCAACTGCTCTCTGACAGTCATCATCAGGTGTAAACCTATTAGACAATGTATAAAAAGATGTTACAAACTATCAATCAAAACTATAATGATGTCAGACAAAAAAGTGAAGGGAAATTAGTAAAAACTCACCAGAAATACGTTGTAGGGCAAGATGTCTTATCAGGAACAACTGTTGAGGATGTTTTGATAAATGGCAACAGTGTTACCTACATCTGTTTTGAAATTTACTGTAGTGTTCTGATTTATGTGAAGGGCTTCTAAAATTTTTCTTTTTTTCCAGTCATGTTCTGTACTAATTATTTTTACTTGTTCAAAATTAAATTTATGGTTATCATTCAATGATTGTTCTGCTAAGGCGGTTGTTTTTATATCGTATTGATGTTGATATATTCTTCTCTTCAACAGTTGTTTTTACTTATTTCCCTTCACTTTTTTGTCTGACATCATTATAGTTTTGATTGATAGTTTGTAAAATCTTTTTATACATTGTCTAATAGGTTTACACCTGATGATGACTGTCAGAGAGCAGTTGAAAGCTTGTGTTTTCATTAAATAACTATCTCAAAAACACCTGGATCTCAACTGTCCTTATTCAAACTCCCATCAACCAGTATTGAGAAAGAAGATCCTTACAACATCAATATAAACATCAGAGGGAAACTGTTGTTCGTCGGGTCACAATCAGCGTTAGGTAGTTAGGAAATGGTGAACAGAATGTCCCACAATCTTAGCAATGTTCCGGCCCGATCTACGTAACGCCCGTACTCAGGGCGACTCTTGAAGAGTTACGTTTCATAGCACTTATTGCTCCTTGCTGGATTCTGAACATAGGAGAGCTCGAGTTAGTTTCATTTGGAATTGGATTGTCTTCAACTTTTCTTTCATAAATATAGGAAAATCAGTTTAGTCGATAAACATAGTCGGCATAACGGAGAATTTTGGCAGACAAATTTAGCTAACAAGTTATTCTGGTTTATTATTTTGAATAATGAACCTTTGGAATGGAGGAACCCCCCCCCCCCCCCCCCCTACAATTTTATGGTTTCGGTTTCAAGACATAGA
Source organism: Leptopterna dolabrata (assembly GCA_954871275.1). Taxonomy (NCBI): domain Eukaryota; kingdom Metazoa; phylum Arthropoda; class Insecta; order Hemiptera; family Miridae; genus Leptopterna; species Leptopterna dolabrata. Next base: position 20,065,092 of record OX940982.1, on the reverse strand, counting down.
ATCCGGAAATGCAATAAAAACGCTGCAATTATTACACAACGGTTCATAATTTACCTTACAGATGCCCCTTTTGCGTAGATCACCGTTTTCTGTGGTCAATACCTACACCTGTGCTCCCCCAGGAAAGCCCTAACTCGAGTAGGTACTGTAGCCGGTCCATTTCTGTTCGTCCGTCGTACGCCGTACTTCGCACTTTCCTCAGTCACCATGAACTAAAATTAATGAAATTTGGTTTGCAGGTCCCATTTTGGGGTCTAATGGTCTGCGAAGCTCGGCGTTACTGTCAGTCATCTCTAAGGGGTGAAAAATCGGGGGCTGAAATTTCCCGAGCACCGTAGTTCGGAACTTACAAACTTTCAACAGAAGAGTATGGTTTTTTTAAACGTTTTTAAATTGATCTCGAACTTGATAATTTTTTGAAACCACCTGGAGCAATTGTACGGTGTCCAGCCGTTCGTTTGCACCGAAAAGCTTTGTCAACATGATCGTGGATGAAATGGAATAAATCTAGCCCAGATATCAATGCTTGAGAACACCGGATTATAATCTCGTATGGCTGTATGAAATAGAGTTGGCTGTTCCGAGATATTATTTCATTTGAAAAATTATGGTTATTTTGGATTTTGTTGATAGGTACCAACTTCTGTAACTTGAACAAACGTTAGGCTTTATGAATAACAACAAATAATTATAGAATTCTTGATTCCACCGTATGTTTATGAAATGTGATTGCCCGGCTGCCTCCAGTACTCAATTTAATAAATGAGATGCCAACAAATATTTTCATGAAGCAAGTCGGCTTTTGGTGGAAAACGCTGATTTTCACCTAAAAATCCACGTTTTTCAGGACTCAAACGTCATTTTCTCCACCAAATTACACTGTGAAATTTTTTTCTTATTCCACTGGAAATCTGAGATTCTGGGCATGTTTTTCCCGAGGAGTGCACGCCGAAAAACCTCCGTTCTAATAGCGCAAAAAACGAAAGAAAAAACGGTGATTTTTAAGGAATCTTCAAATTTTGAACTTTGGCCATTTTTTCCACCAATCAGGACTTATTAAAACAATCGGATTTATTATCAGAGAGATAGGAAATTTTACGTTCTTTCCAACGGACTCCTCAGATTTGAGATTACATTGATAAATAAGGTAGTTGTGGCAGTTTTTATGAGGTAGAGTCGAAAACGTGAAAAAAAATTAAAAGCAAAAAACTCGGGTTTTACATGGACTAAAAAAAAATTGTTATGAGGTCAAAGTTGTTGCAAATTAGCTGTACAATCGATTCCCCGAGTTTGTCCTATAATAACTGTAGACACCCTGCATAGATAGAAAATAAACAGGTGTGTAATAATTTGCGTCGTTTCTAAGTAGTATGTAGGTATTCAGAATCCGCGTAAAATTTCCTACTAGGTATATCCTATAAGTATAGAGCCATATCTAGATACTTGATTTTTTCTGCCTGCGCTAGTTGGAGACAAACGGTGAACGGCTGCAGGGCAGACGGATTTTCGGTACCTTTGGAAATCGGTGAGGCCTTAGGCGAGAAACTGACAGGTAAAGGTCCTCCAGGCCGCTACCCGCCTCTCCAACATAAAACCCCCAGAAACCTTCTGGAAGACAACTGACAAATGAGGCCATCCAAGCTAATCATAAGGCCCTCACCCCAACCGCGGGTTCAAAAAAGACGGAACTCAAAAAGCTTCGGGTCACGTATGGAATTAATATTGGTTCACCTTCCCCCCCCCCTCTTTTCCGGGGAGGGGTCGCCCAGTGGAATTACTTGATTGACTGTTTCCAAGTGGGACCCTGCGTTTCGGCGCCGGTCATCGCATTAGTTAGCGTCAAAGTTAATGAACGAACGAACAACTCCGATCCTCTCTTCAGTCTTGAAATTATTGTCTACTCGTACGATGAAAAAATACGTATAAAGCTTTATACGGAACACATCAAGACCCTTCTTGAGGTCTTCCTTTCCCTGGTGGTATCTGATGTGAACAATACGTCAAGACTGTTTTTATATACTGTTTTATACCGAAATGCATACTGAATCCAATATGGGGGGACGGTATAACAGTAATTTACAAGTGCTACTCCTCTAAAAGCCGAAAGAGCGCATAAATTAGCGTATTAGCGTACCCTCACTGTGTTAGTCTGTTCCTGTTCGAAACCTGACCATCTCTAAAGGAATTTATCTGCAATCTAAACTTGTCCATCCTAGTTACCTATTACTCAGAGAGCGTTTCATATTAGTTGTTCCCCTCCCTCTCACTTCAAGTTCGACTATTGCCACGCTGATGTGCGCAGATTTTTAGTTCGACTGTCCTTTTTACGAAGCCCCTTAATTTCATCACCTACTACACCTACTATTCAGGTAAGTCGGGAATTCGCTCATGTCGTCATGTTACTTGACTCGAACAGGCTGCTAACTACGGATGCTACTCATATATCTATGCTACCTATGCCATCGATGAACGTCATCCCAAACGTTATTTATATCCAAATCAACTAATCAACTACTTGGCATTACGTATACCTAAAATCAATATGAATGCATTGTACTGAACGCACTGAGGAGTAGAAAAGGAGGGGTTTTGAAGAGAAAACACGGTTTTTGAGATATTGTTTTGTTTTCCGAGATGAAAAAATCTCCACTGGCCTCAAACGTGGCATTGCAATTTTTCGAATCTAGATACCTCAGAATAGGTAGGTACCTTCTCTATTAATTTCAGCCTCGAACACCTTCGAATCCGGCTTCCACACTTGTTTTGCCAGTTAAAATTAGAGGGGTACCGGGGCAACGAGCTGTGTTTTCAGAAGTGACCAACTGCACATGAATGTTTCGATATTCTCATCGTAAACATAAGAGTACAGCACACTGAAAGTGAAACAAACGCGGAAAAAGCCCATTTTTCGAAAGTTGGAATTTTTTAATGATTTATACGTTTTGTATAGTAAATTAGCTGAAAATCAATATATACATATTTATAATGATTGCAATTTATCCTCCAAAGTTTAAATTTAGTGATAATTGGTAACATAATGGTTATTTTCCAAGAGTTCCGTTCATACTTCGCTTTAATTTGTTTTATTTGGTTTTGCTACTTATGTACTGGAAATACATATCTGCGCGTTTTCCTCCTGAATTCTATTCTATTCAACTCTTCCATTCATTCCGATTCGAAGCACATCCTCCTTACTGGAACCTGGTGTAGGTAGGTACGTATTTCATGTTTCATATTACATTATTTGAGTTCCCAATGATCACCTATCGTTTCATCGCGCCTACAAGTCCACTGTTACTTTATCGAATCATCGCTCAAGAGAAAGGTGTATTGTGGCACCACAGTGAACAATTGCAGGACGTTCGCACTAGTAGCAAACGACCAGTTCTTGAAACCACCACCCACAGACCATACATGATCATCAGACAATCGGTAGCAGATGCTGTTCTAGATTCGACAAAAACATACAGCATTTTAACTCGAAAACTGTGCCAACTAGCCTCGATATTAAAGACCTTGACACCAAGAACCTAAGGGCACTAACACGACTTTGGTGAAGCGAGCTGATCTTGTTCAGGGACCGCTCTAGTAATACAGGCGCCCTAGGCAAATGATAAAAAAAGCGCCCCTAAAAAAATTCGCGCGGTCGGATAGCTAGTTGTAAGATAGATAGCTGTACCTAAGTCGTTGAATTTATATTAAATTTAGATGTCATTTCAGCACGCCTCGGTCAGCGAATTTCAAGGAGCAGCGATCAGCTCATTTTCTTCACAAATCAGCTAAACGTGATGCAACGATAAATGTGATGAAACGAGAGCACTGTCAGTTCCACTAGCGATTCAGGTACTAGATCGACATCAGGAACGAAACAAGTGGGCTCGAAGTTTATTGAACTCCTTCAAAAAGAAATGGCGATGAAGTGGGGTGCAAAGGACGATACCTCAAGAAAAACTCTCGACGTCCCCCGCTTCCATCCTTCCTACCCTTCTTGCGGCTGAAGAAACCCTTGTAAGGTGGTTGTTCTTTGCTGGAAGGAGAGCTCGGCGGAAGGAGGAGCAGGGCAGAACAAGTAGTGGGTAATGTAGCGGAATGGAGTCTCATAACAGAAAGTATTAAACCAAACGAAAAGAAGGGAAAGAGAGGAAGGGGGAGGAAGCGGCAAGAAGGAAGAGTAGACGGATAGAGTGAAAAAAAAGTGTGGTTGAGAGAGCAGGAGAGAAAAAAAAGCTTTTTCCAGTATTCGATTGTTTTTAATCTGCGGTTCGTTCCAGAGCTTTCGCCCTTCTCAGTAAAGAAATCAAAAGGTGGGAGTACAATAGATAAATTTGAGAGAGGTTCCGCCTCCAAACTTTTGTCTTATCTCAAGGGCTATACGAATAATCTCAAACGCACAACTTTTTTCAGCGTTTTCTTGAAAGCAAGTATATATTGTTCGTGTAATGAGTTGAAAACAAGTAATCTCCACCAAGTTATTCTGGAACGTGTATGCGAGGGGTGAATGTCGAGGTAGGTATGTCTCCTAAATCACCATTTCGAGCAACAACAGCCTTTACTGACGAAAGAACTGTGAAACTGTGAAGTAGGGACATGAAATCAAATTTATCTTGTGACCATAAAGCTTCTTTGTGTTGATACTTATCTACTTCTTCGTGCTGATACTCGTCTTGAAATTTATAATAACCATAAAACTTCTTTGAGTTGATAATTATCTATAATGACTAATAATAATTAATGACAATTATCTACCATTATGTTGATTAACGTTTTGGATGGTGGATGACTTGACAGGACTTGGCTGGAAATAAAGAGTTGCGGGTAAAATTTATGGCAAGGCGGGTGGAAATACAACAACAAAGTGGCTCTCAATTTTCCAAGACTTGAAGGCAAAGAAGATACTCATCAATTCTAGGTGTAATATATATGAAATCCCCTGCAACCAGTCTTAAGTACAGTGAAGAAAGCTTACACAATTTTAGTAATCAAATAGAGAGGAGTAAAAATAATTTCAAATGCAGTGTAGAAGTCAGTCATCACTTATTTACAATGGAACCGGACGGCTTACTATGAGGGGGCCACCTCACCTGGTAAACCTCAATGCACTGAAAAAGAGAATGATGAAAAACATTACTATAATCAGGGAACCTAACAATGAAATATGAAATGCAACATCGCAACATGCAACCTTGGTATACAATTCCAACTGTTATAATGAGAAAAGTGTTAGATGAAATTCTGTTGACAAATTGTTGGATGCAATCTTTAGGCCCTAATTGATCACGTTGTTTCATACATAAAAACAAATACAATTTTGATAAACATCTTGAATTGTCCCTTATCTGAACACAATTGATTTTAATGAATAAATTATAATTGAGAATTGATTAAAATAATAAATAATTATTTATCATATGTTCAACAATTAATCGTGTTATTAGTATGAGCAAACTATGTGCCATTAAACTTGGCAGAGATTTTTTCTGCACTTTGATTTATTATAAACTAACGATTTTGAAGCGAAACAATCACATCGAGGTAGAAGATATACGAACCAAATGATAGCCTACATCATTTGTTGTTATTTGAAATAAGACTATTCACGCAACAATCAAAATGATCCCCTAACAATCTACGAACTGAAGTCTCAAAGATTCACAACGGCCCATAAATTCAGTTGGAAGTCCCCCTTCGTGTTTTATAATGCCACACTAGGGAAATGACTGCGATAACAAAACGGGTCATCCGACCTCATATTTCACTCCAAGTTGGAGTAATTATAAGGTTGGTGTCACTCATATAGACGCAAAAGAACGAATTCAAAAGAAAAGGAAGGTGAAAGGAAGAGGTGTGGAGCATCGAGCATGTTGCTTTGGCGGGCAAAATGGATATGAATTCATTTTGCGGCTGAGGAGGTTTTTTGGCGGATAAATTATGACAACAGAATTCAGAATAATTCTTTGGGGGGGGGGGGGGGGGGTGGTGGTACGGGTAAAGGAGCGCTCCGAAGAATGGGAACTAGCGATAGGTAGGAATGGGGACGCCATGCTACTGAACACTGCGCATGCGCCACGGCTGTTCTGGGTTGGTCACTGACGGATAATAAAAGCAGTCTTCAGAGTTTTGGTTTATTAATTTCACTGATGAACTTTTAGCTCTTGTTTAGCTCATCTCAGAAACCGTCGCAAACTCATATTGTTCTTATTTGGGACAACCAAAGTGTAGCAATATAATTTCCACCTTTTACGAATTAATGAAAGGCACGGGCCGTTTTTAGTCTAATTTGACTGAGACTGAGAATTTTCTGAGACCATCCGGAGCGTTTACGCCCAGCAGTACAATGTACCTACGTTACTTTCGAGCAGATAATATTATGGGAGCTGGTCCTCGTTCATATGATTCCTGTAGTACTCCTCAGGCTTTTCATCTGCCCATTCTTTTAACAGCGTTAACGTCGCTCCCAGACTGTCCCTCCTTGAAACCCATGAACGTCTTTGAACAAAGCCACTTCTAATACTTTCTTATCGATGTAGTTCACGAATAACTCCATTTGTACATCAACGCCCGCACATAATATGTTATCATCTTCTGAGAATATTATGATGTTTCCATACCGCCTCAAACGCGACATTCTCCACACACGTTTCACACAATGCTGGATGTACGCAATGATGACATGAGCAGTGAAACCACAAAACTTGATGAAACCACCGAAAAGCTTCGTCAACATGATCTTCAATGAAACGGTACGTACATCTTGCCCAGACATCATTGCTAGAGAACACCTTATTATAATCACGGATGGCTGTGAGACATCGAGTTGGTTGTTCTGTGATATTATTTCATTTGAAGAATGATGGTTATTTTGGATTTTGTTTATAGACACTTTTGTAACCTGAACATAAGTTATGCTTCCAATAACAACAAATGATTTATTAATGATAGAATTCTTGAATCCAGCGCATATTTATGAAACTGTAATATTGCCCTGCCGGCTGCAGTACTCGATTTAGGGCTTTCCTTGGGGGATCACGAGGGTAGGTATTGACCACGGAAAACAGTGATATACGCAGAAGGGGTATCTGTACTGGTAAACATCTGCAGCGTTTTTCATCATGGAAGTTGTTCAATTGTAGTTCAATATGTTAAACTGTGATCAGTATTTTCATTTCCAGTATTAGCGGTGCGTGGGCTCTGAAAATGGTGGGCCACCAAACCGGAACACAAATCAACAGCTTTTTCTACAAAATACCTGTAAATGTTTTCCAACAGTGGAGTCTTCTTACGAGACATGGGTGGATTTTAATCAACCGCAGCTCTTAGCAAGTCAGAATGAAAGCACTGTGTTCACAGTAGTTCTGACCAGTACCCGGGATTACCAGAAGCTAAAAGTTCTATAGCTTCATACTGACTAATACTCAGCAAAGGCCTATCTCTTCCTAAACTTTTAATCATCACTCTATCTATCCTCGTAGGAAAACGTCGAAAATTTCGACTGTCAGTTAGCCACCGAATTCATGTGGTGCAAAAATACAGAAGCAAATAAACTAAAAACAATGAACTAGACTAAAATACAACGAAGTAATGACCCGCCGGCCAGTACCTACTTGGATGGAGAATCAGACTAGAAGCTAGGTACTTATCTGTGTATGTTGACGTCGATCAATCCACAAGACCACAGACAGGACACAACGCACTTAATTATCACAAACCCAAATCTGTCACGGGAACTCGAATGGGAACATACAAAATTCGAAACGTAAGCAGAAAATTGAAAACTCAACATAGGAACAGAATGGCGGGTGATACAATTTTTTAGGGGAGGACAGATCCAATTGAATCGATTGAATTGTAAGAATCCAATCGATTGTGAACACAAATTTTTGGGTGGAAATGTTGGGACGGGGCCGAAAAGAGGCGTGGCTAACCAAATTTTTACTCAACAGCTTGCGCGGACGGGCCACTTTTCTCGGTTACCATGGCGACACCAGGTCCCAGGACCTGCCAGTTCAGAAGCGTAGGTTTCGATTTCGATTGCAAGACATCGATTACTGTAGCTATATTCCGATAAAATGCTCCTTGGAGCTACAGGGAGCCAACATGACGGAAACACATATTGAATATCCATAGCCAGAGAACTCTGTCGAGTCGCTGTTGAACTTTGTGAAAAATGCTACGTACATTATAAGGAGCGAAATTCGAATGCCAACTGAACAAATGGTTGGAATTCTGTTTTGGAGTTTTTTATGTTTCTGGGTGCAGGGGCAGCGCCCCTGATTTCCAGTTGCTACTGCCACAAAGATCTTCGAAGAATTGCCCGAACGGATCTTCCGGTACACGGAACTGTTATTCGGCCAACGAATGATCCCGGCAGATGAAACTCCGAGAAAATATCGTCCGATGAAATGTTGGTGAAAACCTGAGACCGAAAGGGGTTGAGCTGAGTCGCAAACTCTGTCGGCGACGTCAAATAAGTGAAGTTGGCTGACGTTTGACAGGGACGACAGACAGACAACCTCCCCTCCCTTCGTCTCCTATACCAAACCCCCCCCTATTTCCCGGCGTACCCTTTAGACCTCTTCGTACCCCCCCCCCCCTCCTCCACAAACAGTCTTCCCCTCCGTCTCCGAGCTGTAGCTCATCAATCACTCCATCTCACCCCTTCGAGTGACATTGAGTCGCCTTCACTAATTGCCTCTACTTTGCTTCTCTCGAGACCTACGCTTTTCAATCTATTGGTAGTTTTTATACACCTGGCATCCTTTGAATTGTAAGAGGAAATTTTTCCATTTCTGTCAGCGAACTGTGACATTTTAAATTCGATTTCTTCCTCCGCGTTCCGAACCATAATTCAACATATCTCTCTACCTACTCCAATGCAAGGAGTAGCTAAGGTACCGATGACACAACACCAACCACGTAACGTCAGCAAGGGGGCGCCCATGAATTACCGACCTACATAAGCAGCAGGGAGAGGGCGATTGGTTTAGCTACGTTTGCTTACATCAGTGTAAGAGAGCGGGAGGGAAATAAATTAAATTTTAACCTCCTTAAAAATCAAATTTGGTTAAGTAGTTTGGACGAATTGAACTGAAGTGTGTTATGCTCTGTTTCACATACCTGAAACTAAACAACGGTTCCAAATGAAAACTCTCACGTAACTAGGTCATCCTAGTTCTGCATTTAGAGCACCCAAATTTTTATTAAAATATTCAATTTTAAATGTAAAATAATTAAACATTTAAAATTTGGAAATAAATATTTTAATAAAAATATGCGTGCTCCGAACGCAGAAAATTATGCTTTACAACTTTAGTTATATGACTTTTTTATCCGGAGTAGCCGTTTTTCAGCTACAGGCGTGTAAAACTGAACATAACACACCTCAATCAAAATGGAAAATTTCTGCCTAATTTTGACTCCCGATTCTGATCAAACTGCTGGATGAAATTTAACGTTTAAGAATGTCATTCGACGCAAGATTTAATGCTCATTAATTTTGCTACGAGTGAAACTTTCTGTATGATGACCCGTTTAGAAGTTGTAAGTCAAAAACTGCAGGAAGCGCCAAAATTTCGCGATTTATTGGCTCTCATAAGTTTAGCTCACCTCAGAAACCGACCGCATTAGTCCTAATATGGTTTAGCTCAACTCATATGATGATTCTTATTTGGGCCAAAGAAATAAAATCATTTCCAGTTTTTTACGAATTAACGGAATGGAATTAATGGAAGGTATGTTTTGGTGAATGGGGGATTTTGTAATGGCAAGCAAAAGAAGCGTTTGAAGATTGACGATTTTTGAATACAAAAGCTGGGTCACGTACGAATGATGAGTCAAAATACATAGCTATAAATGACTAAAATTAGGTACTGCTATTAAATCACCGTACTTGTATACGTGTAATAAAGTGGTGACAAAATTTCTCCAAAATTTTTGTAATGGTAGACACCAAATAGATAATGATTTTGAAGAGGGACGATTTTTGAATACAAAAAGTGGGTTAAACTTGAATGATGAGTTAAAATTGGCTAAAATGGCTATGAATTGCTAAAACAGCTGACAGACAAAATGATGAGTTTAAAGAGGGATGATTTTTTAATACAAAAGTGTTCAAATTCGGGTTCTGTGAGTCAAAAATCGGTAAAAATCGCTTAAAGGTATATTAAAATTAGCTCATATGATCATTCCCTATCATTGGGACGCTTCATTTCGCTCTACATAATTGATATTTTATGCTGTTGCTATTATTCGAAAATACTTGGAGATATACGTTTTGTACAGGAACTAACTTGGCCTAACATAGTGGACATGAGGATCAAGTTGACCGCCGACCTTGGCCTTCAAACCCTCTTTGACTACATCCTGAGAGCCCGGATCCCACTGCACGCCTAATTCTCCGCATAAATAATCGCGTGTGACGAGGCGATGGTTATATTGCTCCTCGTGCCCTATTTTCATGAAATATAATAAAGAAAAAATAATAATAATAAGCGGTTGCTTTGAGGTCGAGCCTTGATGAAAATCCGGGCTTGACACAGATGTCTCGGGATTGGATGAGAAAAGAGAAGAAGAGCAAAGGAAAAAAAACTTTAATTTTGCGGTCGCGAAGAAACGTTGATAAAAGAGCCGAAAAATGGGCGGAGGGGGGGGGGGGGGTCGGAAGAGAAAAAGCAATGGGAGGAGCCAGGTTCAACAAATTATGAAAAACGTCTCTCGGCCTCTTGGTTTGTCTGGGGCCCCTCTAGCGGAGAGCCCCCTTTTTTAAAAATCCTTTTCTACTCCCCGAGTTCTCCCCGTTGGCCCTTCGGGTTTTTCCTCCGAAGGATAAAGCATATTCCATTTTTGAAGGGAAAACGAGCTGAATTAGGAAGAAGAAACGGTAGAGGGGATGAGGGAGGGGGTACCCGCCGCCTTTGGCTGGAACAAAAGGTGTATCCCATTAATCTTGACCCCCCCCCCCCCCCCCACCACTCACCCGGAGGTCCGTCCGTCCGCGCTTCCCATCCTTCCAGGTGCGGATGTAGGCAGGGCCTTTTTAAATACTCTTGGGTGTCATTAGGGCTGAATGTGTCCGCTCCTCGAAAGGTCCGCCAACATCCTGATTTCACAAACGGGTGGGGGGGGGGGGGGGGGGAGGGGGTCGAGAGCGGTATGGGGGTCTTAACCGTGAGAAATATGGTTCACGACGGGGGTCGTAAACATCTAAGTAATTAATAGTACCTACCGAGCGGTTTGGATAAACATGGGACTTACGACCAACACCATGTTGCCTGCTGAGCTATGGTTTGTATTTTGCAAATACAGCGCTGTATGTCGGAAATGGCCGCCCAGGTAGGTACCTAAATTTTCCACTACAGTTATCGGTAGCTGAACAGCAAACCAAATCGGTTTTGGGTAACCAAAATGTTTCGAGGACAAAATTGTGTTCAAACCCAAATTATCGTGGTTAAAAACTCGCCCATATGAATATGCTGCATAGCTGGAATATTTTCTTCAACTTTGAAATATATCTCAAATGTTCTTTCTCTCTGTCGAGATGTTCATGTCTCGAGGGACTGAAATAATGAAGGAAGGTGAGGGTTGGTCATCAGATCTGAGGATCAAATGTCTGTATATATATCTGGCGGTTTTGATTCATCTGCACATCTGCAAACATTTGTCTAATTACTCTGGATGTCATTAGGGTTGCATATACGATGGTGAGGGGCGGGGGAGGGGGTGTGTGTGAAATATGGCGGGGGTTTTAAACATACAAATAATTAATAGTAGCTATTGGATAAAGATAGGACTTACGACGAATTTTATGAGAAATAGGTGCTTAGCTATGGTTTGTACTTTGCATATACAGCGATGTATGACTGACACCGGTGTCCAAATCCTCAGCTTGCCATTGTAGTAATCAGTAGTGCCCTTAAAACGTACAATAAACCAAATCGGTTTTGGATACCTAACCAAAACGCTCTGGGGACAAAAACGCTGCAAGGTGTTTGTCACATGGGCTTATTACTCTCGATTGGATACGGCACGATTGGGACCTCACTGAAGAAACCCACAAATATATATTTGACGGTTCTCGAGACGAATAACAGGTTGCTATTTCTGAAAAAAAAAAATGATTGTCGATCACTGAAACTGTCATTGAGTTGTCTTGATTCACCTGTTAATACTACCTCCTGTGTTATTTTACAAATTTCTGGTGATTACAGCCATTTTTACAGGTTTTTGATCCATAAGTATTGAGTTATGAGAGTTAAAACGTTGTCAGAATCTCGACCCTTCACACAGTAGTCAAGATCAACTTCATATTTGGTCTCCTCGCCCTAAAAAACATGGAAAACGACATCTCACAAGCCCAGTTCACTAAAACCTCAAAAATACCTCGAAAAGCCCTATTTTTACACCCATTTTTCCCTCCACAACACCCCTGGGTGTATTCCGATCGGGCTGCCAAGCTTTGGAGCACAACTAGGACCCAAATGTGTTCCCAAATGGGGACCCAAACTTTGCGCGGAAGAAAGATGTTTTAGACCAAAAACGCTGCAAATCCCTGCACAACGGTTTATTATTTTGTATAGAATACCCTTCTGTTACAGATCACAGCTCTATGTATAGATAACCCGTCTATATAATATGATATGTACTATTCTATGCATAATTATTTAGATCGCAGACCCTCCGTAGGTTAGTACCTAACCCCGTACTCGTTACTAGGTACCTACCTAAATCACGAGTTAAATGTTGCTAAAATAATTCTGCCGATGACAAACAGTACCTAGCAAAAAGAAACACACATAATGAAGTTCTGAAAAGAAATTGTTGATGAGGAGTGAAAAAAGTTGCAAAAGTACCTACCAACAAACTCCAGCCCCTTCTACGTAGATGGTATAATGAACCGTTGTGTAATAATTTACCGTTGAGTAATGATTTACCGTAGTAATAATTTACCCATCAATAATACTTCAACGTTTGTTCAAGTTTCACTACCTACCAACAAACTCCAAAAGAGCCATCATTTTTCAAATTAAATAATATCACAGAACATCCAACTCGACTTCATACTCCGCCAATATAATCAGGTGATCCCTACCAATGATTGGCCGTATTCACAAATTCCTATTGTGGGCGCGTCTCTGGTTACGAGATTTGGTTTGAATTGTATACAATTTCATTCACACTGGAGTCGAAAATGCCTGTCGGTGCAAACTTCGGGGCCTTACTGTGAACGAACGGCTGGACGTACGATGCTCCGGATGGTCTTAAAAAACTCGCAAGTTCAAGAACTATTTAAAACCGTAAAAATATTTACGTAAAAAAATGGTATAGGCGTTTTGAAAATTTCAACCCCTATTTTGAACCCCTTAGAGATGACTCACAGTAACGTAGAGCTTCGAGGACCAACTAGACGCCGAACGGAACCTATAACCCGAATTTCATCAATTTTTTTTCATGGTAACTAAGAAAAGTGGCCCGTACGGCGTACGGCGTACGGCGTACGGCGTACGGCGGACAGACAGAAATATTTTTATTGCAGTTTTGGATTCTACATACCTTGAAACGTAAACCATCAAATTTTGAGGGGGGGTAAGAATTTTTTTTTTCATGCTCGATTCCAATGGTTCATTATTGAAAATAATAAACCAAAATTAACGTAAATTTAAGGCTGAAACTTCGTAAGAACCTCAATTTTCCGATCTTTGGTCAAAATCGACTTCATATTCGGTCTTCTCGTCCCAAAAAAACATGGAAAACGATACCTCAAAATCTCATGTTACTAAAACACAAAAAATACCTATTTGTACACCCATTTTTCACTGATAACACCCTTGGGTATATTCCGATCGGGATGTAATGTTTTGAGACACAGCTAGGGCCCAAATGGAGCATGTGTGCGAAAGAACGAATATTTTAGACGGAAATTAAGCCGGTATGGATGATACGGCGTATGGCGTACGGCGGACGGACGTTGTATTTTCTGAATCTACACACCTTGAAACGTAAAAGAACAAATTTTGAGGGGATGTTATAAACATTTTTTGTGAGCGAATACATAGGTGTATTATTCACAGAATAATAAACCAAAAGAGGTGAAAATCAGATTTTCATGATTCAAATTGGTAAAACAAAGTTCAGTCGTACAGTTGCAGGTTCTCCAGAGTTACGCATTTACACTTTTGAAATTTCCACTACTATATTCAAGGCCTTGAGGAGCTGCAGTAATAGGGGAAGGTGCGGGTTGGTCTGCGCTTCTGCAACGCTCCTCGAAAGTTTTGCCAACATCGTGATTTCTTAAACACTTAACCTTAGGAAATATGGTTAATCTCGGGGGCTTAAACATCCAGATAATAGTAATAGTAGCTGTTTATTCGATAAAGCATGCCGCACCATAAATATGATAATAGCATTGATAAGACAGATACTAATTTCATATAATGTACATAGGAAGGCGGTGGGAAGGGAGGATGGCTGTAAGTTCTAGAAAAACTATACCATTTGAAGATGAAACAATATGATTTTCAAATATGCATAGCTAGGCTAGTTTGCCATTATTTAGGTGTATGTACGTGATGTACCAACCTAGACTGAAGCATCAGATTGATGCAATTCGGGAGTTTTGAGACCTATAGCATCTGGCAGGCGGAAAAAGCAAGTCGGGCCTCAGACCGGAGGGGATGATAGAACTCTTAAAGTTGTAGGTGGCAGTGGTTTGGCCTGCCAGTATCTCTCTCACTTATTGTTGAGAAACAAATGAGCCAAAAAGGGAGTTTTGGCCTTTGAACATTATTCTATTCATCAGGAATCATTCAGTTTCAAGGATTCGTAAGTGCCGGACACCCTTCCACACGTGTAGATATTTTACCATAAGCTGTGCCTCCTCACTGTCACTTGAAATATGGCGTAATAAAATTTGGATTGATCCCCAATTCCATCATAATTTTTAACTAGAACGGGAGGTATATTCGTCCTTGATTTTCATGAAACTGACACGGGATCATCTAAGGATCAATCCACTCGCTTTCCTTTAAATTTTCAATCGTACTTTTATCATAATACTTTTCATAATACTTCAATCGTACTTTCAATCGTACTTTTATCATAATACTCGTACTTTTATCATAATAATTATGGCAAGGATTTGCTGGCACTGATCGACACGATCCAATTCGTTCGGAAATTCCAGAAACGGAAGCGTGAAATATTCATATTGTACGGCATACGGTTTTTCCTTTAAAACTCAAGGCTTCCGCTACCTCATTAGGCTCGGAAGCCATGTTTATTTATTCCAGATTATGGGATTGACCACAAGTGCAAAGAAAACATGTCACCTAC
Source organism: Leptopterna dolabrata (assembly GCA_954871275.1). NCBI lineage: Eukaryota > Metazoa > Arthropoda > Insecta > Hemiptera > Miridae > Leptopterna > Leptopterna dolabrata. The sequence goes on along the minus strand of OX940982.1, from coordinate 20,049,768 downwards.
TGGAGTAAAATACATACGGTTTTCCAAACAAACAACTAAATCCACATTTCGGAACAATAAGTGTATTATTATTACTATTATTATTATTATTGTGTGCCTTATCACACTCTCATTTAAAAAAAAATCAAAAAAATCAATGTCCATGTAGTGAATGCGTGGGTGTCGTGCATTAACCACTAGAGGTGTTAAGGTAGGTTGTGCCCGGTTTGGTTATAGTGCGAGGACTACCACCATGCCCGGGATCTTTTTGGATGTGTGCCTGGTTTGGTTATAGTGGGAGACTACCACCATGCCCAGGATCTTTTAGGTAAGGAGAACGAGAGGAGGAGTGAGGAGAGAGAGAATAGTCAGCGACTAGAGGAGAGCATAGAATGGTTGGAAAGGCGAAGGAGGCGAGTATTTATAGCCCTTAGGGCTATCTCCCTCCATCCTCCAACTGGTGGAGGATGGTGGGGATCCCCACTAGGTTCCTCGGTTCTCCTGCGTCTTCCGTCCCCACTTCTGTGTTTATTGGCGAGATCTTAATTTTACAGGGAGTGGTTCTGGGAGGATATCACGACAGTCCGCGTTAAGGTTAAAATTTACTGATCTTTGAATCGTCACTGACGGGCTATGGAAACCACATGGGGCTATGGAAAGGGCTATGGTTTGTACTTAATATTCCGAAGACTGATAATAAATAAAATTGGGATGACCTGAAGGTACCACTATTCAGTCAAAAATATTGTTGGGCGACGTTTCTGCCAGCCTTAGTTTGTACGTTTAAAATGAGGGGCAAATACGTCAATGCTTCGAGTATGATGAGAAGAGTTTTTTAAATTATTAATATATTCAAGTAGTGTTGGAGCAACATAAGAACCACTAATAAGCATACTAAGAAAAACGAAATGCAATGGTTTGTGCTTCATAAATAACCTAGTTAATAACCTTCAAAAAACCGCCAGAAAATGATGAAGACGAGCAGTGGCCTTCCTCTGAATGCATAAAATAATAATGGAAATGGAATGTTAGTGCGCAGTGGTTTCGGACTAATTAGGTTTCAGCAACACTTAAAATACAATAAATTATTTGATGGAGCAACCTGTTAACTGTGGGGTAGTTTAAAGGAAAACTCCACGTTCAATGTTACCAATTAACCAAGCATAAAGTGAAAGGGGGTGAAAGGGGACTCCTATACCTGGGGGGTGAAATAACTAAGAAGCCCCCACTGGGGGTAAATTAAAATCCAGCGGCTCATTGTGTAAGCTTGTTTTATTTTATAATTCAATAGGAATGGGGTGGGAGGGGGGAGAAACGAAAAACGGCGAAGGTATTTTTTTTTAGAGGTTGGATTTAAAACGCTACTAAAGCGGCGGACAAAAGCTAAGTTTTCTGGGGTGGTAAAGGTAGGAAGGGTAAATCTGGGCGAAGACACTGCGGGTTTTTCGGTAAAAGGGATGGTAGGGGTCAGGAGAGACGAGGAGGGAAGGGGGATATTGTTTTAAAAATAACCGTTTAATAAGGCTTTCCCGGGAGTAAGAATCCTCATTTGTGCAATGAGGCCATTGAACGCTTTTCTCTTGGGGATAAGCCCCTTCTATTTCTTTTCAGCCGCAAACACTCCCCTTCATCCTATTTTTCACAAGACCGCAAACCCAATCCGGCCCTTTTCGTCCTGAAACACCATTTACCTTTAAGGCGAAAACAATGCCCTCTTTTGTGGGTGAACATCTCCCTACAGGGAGGGACGCGACTTAGTTTCCAGATTTTGGTTTATGTTTAGCAGTTGCTATCAAGTCAGTGGTTCTGATCCTGGGGTGACGCGCTAAGTAACGACTGCAGTGATGACGAAACTTGACAAAAGCAGCGAACAGACAGCTCCAAGTTTAACGTTTTACTAAATATGTTAAGTGAGCGGTCCCTGAGGCAAATTTCATTCCTATTCTACTTACGACGCTGGAATCTCTTTGTGCTGGGTATGAATAAAAACGTATGGAGCGACCCTGATCAGCTGAATCGCAAGATGAGGACGAATCTGGAAGAATCCGTATGTTGGACTAGCCCTTTTTCCCGGGATTAAAGTTTTGGATTTTCCAACATCTTACCATTCTCACCAACTTTCAGCGAGAAATGTTGCTTAATTGTGTTGAATGAATGTTTCGGTTTATTATTTTCATTAGTGGACCTTTGGAATCGAGGACAAGTTTTTAACCCCCCCCCCCCCCCCACCGCTCACTTAATTTCTTTTCAGAAATGGATGGTTTCCGTCAGAAAATGGAATTTAAAAAACTGCAAATTATCACACAAAGGTTTATTATTTACCTGTATAGATGCTCCTTCTGCGTAGGTCACTGTTTCCTGTGGTCAGTACCTACCCTCGTGCTTCATACAAGAGAGCCCCTAAATTGAGTACTGGAGCCAGCCAGGCAATCACATTTCATGAATATGCAGTGGAATCAAGAATTCCATCATTAGTTATTTGTTGTCATTCATGAAGCATAACGTTTGTACAAATTAAAAAAGCACTTATCAAAAAATAATAATCAGCTTCCTTCAAATGAAATAATATCACATAACAACCAACTCGACTTCATGCAGCCGTCCGCGTTTATAATCTGGTGTTCCCTACCAATGATATCTGGGATGGTGTTATAACCGTTTCATTCACGATCATGTTGACGACGCTTTTCGTGGCTCGTTTGATGCTCCGGGCGGTCTAAAAAAATACTCAAGTTCGAGATCAATATTTAAAAACGTAAAAAAAACCATACCCTTCTATAATGAAAGTTTACGAGCTACGGCGTTGGGGAAATTTCAACCCCTATTTATTTTTTTACCTCTTAGAGATGACTAACAATAACCCCGAGCTTCGCGGACCGACTAGACCCCAAAAGGGACTTACAAAACAAATTTCGCTAATTTAGGTTCATGGTAATTAAGGAAAGAGGTATACGGGGTACGCCGGTTGACAGGAAATTTGTATTCCATTTTCGGATCCTACGTACCATGAAATCGAAACCATAAAATTTTGAGGGGAAATAGAAACCATCAAATTTGTTTCCCCTCATGCTGGAATTCAAAGCTTCATTATTAAAAATAATGTAGTGATTAAGGATGAACAGACGAGGCCGAAAGTTAGCTTGAGAATGGTTATGTATTTGTTGGCCCCTCGGCTCTTTATAGGCCCCTGACATGAACAGAGGGGGGTCGGGGGGTGCCCACTCTGAGGTACAACATGTATGTACATTACATTGGTTGTGGAGGAGCAGCCGATCACAACACTGCTCCCCCCAGAATTTAAGTAACGCATTATTTAGTTAAATTTTGTTCTGTTGCGGTGGCGGTTGTTCGGCGTGGGAGTTGCGTGTGCTGGTTGCGGTGGTCCGCTGTGGCTGTCCGGGTCGGTGTCGTTGGGGGCGGTACGTTTGCGACGTATGAAGAGCCGGGGTGTTGGGTACGGTGTTGGGAGTGCGTGGGTACGGCCGCGGCGGCTGTTGTTGCGGGCGCCAGGTGCATGGGGTGCGGCGTTTTTGTGCTCGGGGGTCCCATGTGCGGCGGTAGAACCACGAGCCGTTCGTCGCACTGCGTGTGGTCGGTCGTGGCTGCGTCGGCGGTCGCTGTTGTCGTCTGTTCGAATCACACGAACCTCTTCGGTGACGGTAGCCACTCGAGGAGGAGGAGCGAAGGGTTTGAGGCGATCGGCGAGAGCAGCGAGTTTCGTGACGTCGGGTTCGTCGCGCGCCGCTAAGTGAAGGCGAATGCTGTCTGGAAGGGCGCGTGTGAAAAGCTGCCGAATGAGCGGGGTCGGTGTGTCGGCCGGGAGTGCTCGAGTGAGTCGGCGGGCGAGGACTGACGGTAGTTCGTCGTCGGAAGTCGGTTGAGTAAGGCGGTGAGCCGGGAGCCGTCGGATGGTGCGTGCGTGGCGAAAAGGCGAGTTGTCAACGTCTGGTAGCGGTTGGCGTTCGATGGTGCCAGCCGCTAGTGTAATGTGTTCGAATCCTGGTTCAACCTCCTCAGAATGGATGGCGAGTGATTTGAGGTAACCAGAAACAGGAGTTCGAATATTACCTGATAGTTTTGTAGGCGGGCAGTTGGCCCTGCTACGGCTTTGCACAGTACCGTGGCAGGTTTAGGCGTCTCGGAGTTGAGCAACGGAAAGGCTATAAATTGTGACTCTACGTGTAGATGGGCAATGGTTAAATTCAAAGAGCAAAACTGTCTGAAGGAACAAGTACAAAGAATTTATTATGAAAACCTACTTTTACAATTGGGGCCGCGGGGTCGGAAGCTGTAGCACAAGAATGGATAATTACGTTAATGTTCGCGGTTAGACGGGATTCTATACAAAACAAAGGGGCAAGAATATATGTGAAAAAGGTGTTTCGAAAAGTGTTGAAATATTGTTACGATGGTGTGAGGCACCAGAGTCGTCTTCGATGGGTCTATGAGTGGGTTCTAGAGGTGGGTCCAAGGGTTCAATAGAAGAGTTTTTGGGGCTAAATGCAGTAAGATCAGGCTCAAATTGAGAGAAGTCTCCAGGGGCTCTGTAACAGAACAGGAAACGTCCTGGATTACCTCGGCAAAGGCTTGGATGACAGAAGAAGGCCTGAGGGGCGCTGTTACGCGACAGGGTCGCTAAGTTCCTAGTTTTGAAAGTGAGGGTTCTAGGTCTTACCTCCAATTCCTTCCTGGCTCGTCTGGGAATCAAGGCTTCGGGGCTCGTCTTGGGCTTGCAATTCGTCTAGCCTGCAACAGGTAGGAGGATTACGGCAGTACCTCGTGTCGACGGCAAAAGGTCTTGTCTGGTGCGCCCTGGCCGTGGTTGGTAATAAGGAAAAGTCTCCCGTCCCTCTTCTCGAGCGTCGTTAGAAAGAATTTACAAAGGGGAGTCAATTTGAAAGTTCCAAGTCACACAAACGAAATACGGGGTCGGCAAATAAAAATGGCTAAGGTCTCACTGGCTCTACTCTACTCTTCACTTCTCTATCTCTATCTAGTCGCTGGTACGTCGCAGGTCTTGTCTCTGGGGAGTCTCCGGTTATGCGTGATGGCGGCGGGAGCGGGGGTATTTATACACTTCCCTCCTCAGTTGCGCCGGGGAGAGGCGCAGAAGGTCTTCTCCCTCCTGGAGCGCACCGCCCGAGTCAAGGTGTGAGGACTGCCCTAATCAGTGGCCTCTTTCAACAGTCAGTAATCAAACTTAGTTTAATTTGATTACACTAGTAATTCGCCGAAATGGGCCGACGCTTTCGCGTTGAGGTCCGGTAATATTCGGCGAAGTTTCGCGTGGCATGGAGGTCCCTTCGTGACGATTTGATGTTCTACGCGTTGCGGTGTGTCGGCCGGGAGGGCTCTACGGAGTCGGCGGGCGTGGACTAACGGATTCTCGTGCTCGGAAGTCGGTTGGGGTCGTCGTAGAGGTCCGCTTGTCGGGGCTCGAAGGCGCGAGCGAATTTAGCATGCGGCGTCGTGAGGCCTTCGTGAGTCAATGTGATCTCGAGTTGGGCGAATCAGACGTGCGGGAATGCGGGGTCGTACGGCCGGAGCTGGAGTGTTGATGTCGGTGGAGTCGTTTCTGCGGGTGTCGGTGGTTTCGGGTCCGTGTTCTCGTTGTAGGCGCCAGTCCCGGAGAGGTGTCGTCTGGAAGTGTCAGCAGGAAGTGTGCGAGGCGCCGGCGTCCGTTTCCTTGTATAGGAATCGGATGGTGGGGCGAAGTAGCGGGGGGCCGCTGCGTTGGGCGTCGAGGCGGGCGTCGGAGTGGGGCGCCGCTGTGTGGCGTCGGTGGGTGCGGCGCTGTGGGGCGTCGGAGTGGGGTGCGTCGCAGACGGTCGGCGGGCGCTGAGCGGCGTTGTTCGTCGTTGCTAGGCGCTGTCGTCGCTGTCGTCGCACCGCGGTCGCAGACGGCGGGCGGAGGCTGCGTGTCACCACTCGGGGTCACCAGTGTAGTGATTAAGGATGGAACAGACGAGGCCGAAAGTTAGCTTGAGAATGGTTATGTATTTGTTGGCCCCTCGGCTCTTTATAGGCCCCTGACATGATCAGAGGGGGGTCGGGGGGTCCCCACTCTGAGGTACAACATGTATGTACATTACATTGGTTGTGGAGGAGCAGCCGATCACAACAAATAATAAACCAAAATTTCTGTCCATCCACCGTACTTCTTTTTTTTTTTTAATTTGTTACCATGAACGAAAAGAATGAAATTTAGCTTGTAGGTCCCATTTGGGGTCTAGTTGGTCCGCGAAGCTGGGCGTTACTCTCAGTCATCTCTAAGGGGTGAAAAATAGGGGTTGAAATTTCCAGGGCGCAGTTATCTCAAATTTGTTTGCGGTTAAAACCCGATTGATCTCAAGTTTGAGAATTTTCTGAAGCAACCGGATCATTGTAAGTCCAGCCGTTCATTCACAGTAAGGCCCTGAATGTGCACCGGAAACCTTCGTCAACATGATCGTGAACAAAACGGTATACATCCATCCCGGATATCATTGCTAGGGAACAGCTGATTATAATCAAGCATGGCTGTATGAAATCGAGATGGTTGTTCGGTGATATTATTCAATTTGAAGAATGATGATTATTTTGGATTTTTTTTAATGGTACTTTCGTAACTTGAACAAACGCTAAGCTTCAAGAACAATAACAAAAAACTAATGACTGAATCATTGAATCCTGCGCATTTTTGTGGAACTGTAATTCTCGGGCTGGCTCCAGTACTCGATTTAAGGGCTTTCCTGGGGGGAGCTCGAGGGTAGGTATTGACCGCATAAAACAGTGATCTACGCAGATGAAGCGGATAAACAATAAACCGATGTGAATAATTTGCAGCGTTTGCAGCGTTTTTTTTTAACCTGTTAGTGCTACGTTGTGTAAATTAGAAGCTCCATGTCTCAGAACACCTTTTTGGATGATAATCCCTTATCCCAAAATTCAGCTAAGCTTCTTTGGGCGGAGTCAAAACTTGAGCTTCGATCTGCCGAGACAACAACTGGACGTGGAAATAGCGCTCAAGCGGGAAATTTTTACATCCAAATCGTAGACCCAACGACTCCATCACTCTGGCAGTGCAGGCGCCCAACTTGCAGAGCTGCATCTCGAGTCATTAAACTCGCATTTGCTCTCGGTAGATGCAGGGCTTCAGATAACTACATAATAACAGGGAACTGATATCGGCGGGCCCGAACCCGCTATCCGGCCCGATCGGCATGAAACAATCATGCGTTATTACCGACAACTACTGCAAGAAGTGGGGGAGAGCAGCCTCGAGGCCAGGGAAGGAGGCGGACAGCCATTGGCGGCTCACCTACTCCGGTGATGGGGTTTTGATTGGTTGGGAACTCCAACGCTATTTTCCAACGTAATACCCGCGGAGCAACCGAACCTACCATTTCAAAAGCCCCACCACCGCGGCCGAACTTTTGATTTCAGAGGGAGATACACATGTTCCGTGTCCCTGGAACTTGTTTTTTCTCTTTCTTTCTGGGCTTTTTTTTCCATCCCGACTCCCACCATTCCGTTCCCAACTCTATCTGACCACCGGTCTTGGAGGGCTCCGCTAAGCGCACTATAATTGCTCAGTGCTCAAGTTTTTTCTACGGTAGTCCCCCTTCGGTCTGAAATTGTGGTAATTCGACGGTAGACGAGACGTTCCACGTAACCGAACTTCGATACCTGAATAATCAATCAGAAATTTAATCGTGACTATTATATTCTCATAATATCGGGGGAGATAAGAATAGCTCACGTACTAAGCACCCTTAATAACTTAAATGATGAAGATACTATTTCAAAGGAACATCATCCACAATAAGCCCTAGTACCTAACACAAATCGCTGCAAATTATTACCCAACGGTTCTATTTTCCAGTATAGATGCCCTGTCTGCGTAGATCACTATTTTCTGTGGCCAATAATTTCCCTCGTACGCCTCCCAGAAAAGCCCTAAATCCAGTACCGGAGCCGGCCGGTAAATAAATTACAGATTCATAAATATACGGTGGTTTCAAGAATTCTTTCTACGACGTAATTTATCTGTTGTTATGCGTGAAGCATAATGTGTAGCTTAAAAACAAGTCGCAAGAAAATTCCTCAATGTAGTTCGAAGAAATATTCCTGAAAATTTCATCAAAACCGGACCGTGGGTCAACGAGAAATTGAGTACCTGAGATTTCGCGTTTGCGCATGCGCAGTGCTTTTACCAACTCCGAGCGTTTTGAAATTCATAGGGGACCATCGGGGGCCCTACCCGCCTCCCTGAAAATTTCAGTAAAATCGGATTAGGATTGGGGAAGTTGTATGTGTGGCGCTGATTTGTGGACAAACAGACGGACGAACCAAATTTGCGCAAGTTTCAAAATTACCTACCCAAAAAAGTACAAAATAACCATCATTAATCAACTGAAATAATATCAAGGAACAACCAACTCGATTTTATGAAGCCATGCGTGATTATAATAAACTATTCCCAAGCAATGCTATCTGGGCTTGATGTATTCCGTATGATTCACACTCATGTTAAAACGCTGCAAAGTCCTTGTCACAAGGGGTTTATTATTCTACAGAAACGTTGGCTGTACCTACATTTATTGTTTGTTTCATGTGAAATAATTGAAATAGCTATTTCTGATGGTTTCCACCAATTTTGGCCCCCAAAACACAAATTAGGTAGGTACGATCTTTTTTTTTTTTCTTCAAATTATCCATGATCATTGGTAGTGCCACCTAATCGTCTTGATCTACGTGTTGAAACTTTTCCTAGTGCTATTCTACAAATTGATGGTGATTTCAGACGATTTCGCAGGTTTTTGCCTCATAAAAAATCAATTTTGGGAGCTGAACATCTGGTACAACCTCAATTTTCCACTCCTTGGCCAAAATCGACCTCATATTCGATCTTCTCGTCCCCAAAAACATGGAAAACGATACCTCAAAAGCTCATGTTACCAACATGTTGCTAAAACGCAAAAAGTACCTATTTTTACACACATTGTCACTCACAACACCCCTGGGTATATTCCGATCGGGCTGAAAAGTTTCGGGACACAACTAGGGCCCAAATAGAGCATGTGTGCGAAAGAACGACTTTTTTAGACCGAAAATGAACCCTGTACACGTGATACGGCGGACGGACATTGCATTTTTTGAATCTACGCACCTTGAAACGGAAAAGAAAAAAGTTTGAGGGGGGGTTATAAAAATTTTTTGCTGAGCGATTACATAGGTGTATTATTCAGAGAATAATAAACCAAAAGCCAAACTTTAGGGCCTAAGTGTGAACGAACGGTCCCGGTGGTCTCAGCAAATCTACAAGTTCGGTATCAATTTAAAAACGTCATAAGGACCCCTATATAGGAAGTTTTCGAGCTACGGCCGGCGTTCCGAAAATGTCAACCCCTATTTTTCATCCCTTATACATGCCTGGCAGTTACTCCGAGCTTCGCTGACCAACTATACCCAGAACGGGACCTACAAACTAAATTCAATTGATTTTGGTTCATGGCAACTGGTAACGGCGCCGGCGGACGGGCTGAAATTTGTTTATTCCATTTTCGGATTCTACGCACTAACATGACTGTGAAACTCTGAGGATCTCGATCGCACAAATTATTAAGTTAATGCAATGGGCTCACACTTTTTGGAACATGCATTTCCGAAAGTTTCCTACCAAAATCTGTTTCAAAGCATTCTGAATCAATCCCCTGACTGTATCAACTTTTACGTAGGTTTTTGGTGGGCTCCGGACCGAAAAGTAACGCCAAAATAAAGACTAATCCAAATATGAAGTGGGGTGGAGACGAATAGAAGAATAACTCAAATTTGACACGAGATGGGGGCAGTCGTGGTTTTTGTTCACTTATTCCCAGCGATGGCATTCGCAAGTTCGTCCTGCATGTGCAAGGGTGAGGGTCACCTAAAGGAGGGGCAGCGCCCTCGGGACCGTTCCATCCAAAGCGTGATTGGTAGTGACTCGAGCAACGCCCTAAACCGTCTCTGGAGGCCACCTCGTCCCAAGTCAACCAAGCCGATGCCAACTGGACGCTTTTACTGTCTCCAATGCCAAACACATAAAACTTTGGGGTTCGCATGGGTCGAGAAAGTTGTCAGGATGATCCGTTGATACGTCGACATTTAAATACAGAACAAGATCAGAAGGTTCTCAGCCATAGTTCACAGTAACTGACGAATTAGGTACATAACTAGTTGTTAGGAAAAGATGCAGTAAATGTACGGTAAAATATTCAAATTGTTGGAGATAGAATATTGGTAGCATTTTACTATTGCAACTAAGTCTCACTAGCACAAAGTAGGTACATAAAGTAGGACTTTCCTTTCGGGGGGTTTTTTCGGATTGAGTCCATATTTGCGGCACAATTTTGTAGATGCAATGTGACGATATTTTTCAAAACCCATAAGTCTGAACGGAAATAGAGGCTTGAAAATATCTACTTGCTTCCTGAGATGTTTATAAGTAGGTATGTTGAATTTTGATGAAATTCATATATACAAAATACGCTGAAGCGCTGATTATCTTAAGCCCGATTAACTGAATCGAAAATCGAAAAAGAAAATAAATTCTTATGGTATATGCAATGATTTTAGTAGAACTTTAGTCGCGGACTGTACGGAATGTAGTACTGTAAATAATAAACTATACATTCATTTATTCTGCATTTATACAGTTTTATTCGTCTCCTCACTGTACCTACTTGACTAACACAATAATAAAAAAACGCTGCAGATTGTTACAAAACGGTTTATTATTTACCTGTACAGATGCCCCTTCTGCGTAGAAAAATAGGGCTCCCTCCAGGAACGCCCTAAATAGAGTACTGGAGCCGGCCCAGGAATAAACTTTCATACAAATGCGCGGGATTTAATAATTCAATCATTAATTATTTGCAGTTATTCATGAAGCATAAGGTAAAAATGAACCGTTGCGTAATAATTTACCTGTATTTATGCCCCTTCTGCGTAGATAGTATAATAAACTGTTGTGTAATAATTTACCCAATAATACTGCAACATTTGTTCAAGTTGCAAATGTACAATAAAATCCAAAAGAGCCATCATTTTTCAAATGAATAGTATCACAGATCAACCAACTCGACAGTGATCTACGCAGAAGGGGCATCTATTTCACTCCACATCAAGAATTTTCCTTCAGAACTTCATTACTTGCGTTTCTTTTTGCCGTTTTAGTTACTATTTGTCATCGACTGTATTATTTTAGCAACATTCAATTCGTGATTTAGGTAGATATCTAGTAACGAGTACGGGGTTAGGTACTAACCTTCGGAGGATCTGCGATCCACATATTATGTATAGAATAGTACATATTATATTATATAGACGGGTTATCTATACAGAGAGCTGTGATTTGTAACAGAAGGGTATTCTGTACAAAATAATAAACCGTTGTGCGCGGATTTGGAGCGTTTTGGATTACCTGAATGACCCTCGGTCCCATCGAGTACGGATAATTCGAACTTTAGTGTATCGGGATCGACAGACATGTGCAGGCAGAAGTCTAAATTCGTTCAGGAAAGTATGAAATGCAAAACGAGAGTTGATTTCGTTTCTGGAGGACGATTTTCCCCCATAAATAAATGATTTAAGGACTCCGTTATACACTAGACTCCGTTATACACTACACCTTAGATATAAATTAAATGACGGTATATACCTCAGTATACTCGCTGTTCAACATAATTTTGACACTGTTATTATACCTACCTAAAAGAGGTCTTTATTTTAAATTAAATGATCAAAGCCCAATTACAGACTGACCTACAGTGTATTAATACTAAGAGTCTGTCTGATAAACCGTAGCCAATAAAATAAATCACACCACTACAGGGTGACAGCCAAAGAACAACGTAAAATAACAATTAAGTAGGTATACTTAACGATAATGATTTAATAATTTAAGCCAAAGGGCAATGTGCTAATGCTACACTTAATATTATTTTAAATATTTTCTTTACATTTTAAATAGTCTTTTTGTATTATTTTTTTATTATTACAGTTATAGCAGTGGAGAAGGGATCGAAACCCTCAGAGGAGGATGCGCCACAACAATTTCTGACTGGCGTCAAGCCTCGTTCCAAGCAAGCTCAAACCACTCATCTCTCGCAGTCTCATAGATGGGTTCATTGAGTTATACATTTGCCTTATACATCAAAAACCTCAAGATTTGTTGTTTTTCAATGCTCAATTTAGCTTCGGTGTGAAAAGGAGAAGATCCCGCTCTATATTCAAGTTTTGAGCTGCAACTGGAGGAGCGTCAGTGCAGCGACGTCGTTAAAATCCATGGGACTTCTCTTCAAAAAGCCATACATTTTCATAGATTTTTTCCATTTCACCGAAATATCTTTACATCATCTGCCGTGTAATAAAAATGTGATATTTTCAACTGATTCAATGCCATTAATTAAGATTAGGAAAAGCCATGGCCCGATATGAGAACTCTATGGCCACCCTGAGGAGGCGCTAGAGGCTAGACGGACGAGATTGATATGACTTCAATTCAACTATGACGGAACGATTGGCCAAATCCAAAGACGATGAAAGATTTGATATAAAAGCAGTAATTGATATCAGTAGTATGGATGGTTTGATTTGTGTGAAACTTCAGGAACGTAAGTACCTAGTATAGGATATTAGGTATGAATCTGTATTTTCTGGTAATGCCCCCTCCTCACAAAATGTGTTCTGAGTGTATTTGAATGTGTGTGTTCCCACAGTTTCCAATCCTATTATTACAACCCATGCTAACTCTATTCTGAGCAATTAACGGGACGTATTATTTCTATTACAATAATATAAATTATAATAATAAGTACATTTTTTAAACATTTTATTTGGATTGAGTAAAGAGTGAAGTGGGAAGAAGAGAATCTCTGTCAATAGGCCTTATCTTCGCCCTCCCACGAAGGACGACCCTACCAAAAAGCAACAAAATGTTATGAAGATAGAAGTCAGAAGAGCTGGAGGGGACACGTAAGAGATACCTTCTTCTTTCAAAAGTCGGAATGCTCACTTTTTGTAGATATACACGTTTATTTCTTATCGTGTGTTGCTTCCAGGGAGGAATGATTGGAAAGGAAACGGAATAAGAAAGAAACATCTGCTAAGGTGTGGCGAATAGCTTGCTGGCATCCATAACATGCCTTTCAGTGGGCACTGAAGATCGGTTAAAACTGATCGGATCGAATCAGAGAGGTGTTATAAGAGTTACCAGGACATAGAAAAAACGGAGTTATTGAAAAATAGTATATTTCCACCAACACACGAAAAAACGCGAAAAAATACACTGTCATACCGGTCTCGGTGATCAAACCATCGTCTGTAACAAACAATAACAGTTATGGTTTGTTACTGACGATGGTTTGATCACCGAAACCTGTATAACAGTGTATTTTTCGCGTTTTTTCGTGTGTTGGTGGAAATAGACTATTTTTCAATAACTCCGTTTTTTCTGTGGAATGGGTTTCCACGATTTCTTCGCTACATGAAGATGATGAAGGGCTATGAAGTCAGCGAAAAGAAGAAGAAATATTTATCAAAATTTATAAACGGAAATTTGGTCCAAGAAATGCATAGTCGAAGGTTGAAGTGCTATATGACTAGGGGCCAGACATCGAGTCGCGTCGGGTCGGTAAAAACACCGAGTCTGCAAAGAATAATTTGTGTAGCCCATCCTGTGGCTCACATTTATCATTTGAGGAGGAAGCAGCGAGGGGTTCAAACAGAAGGAGTTCGCTTATTAAATCAACGCAGTTAATGCTCCATGTGACGCACAGGCAAGTAAGTGAATAATTTTATTGCTTCGACCCCAACCCAGCAGTCTCGGAAAAACATTTTTGTGGGGACCGCCACGGGAAGACGAACTTTGCATCTTAAACGTTGGACACCCCCTCGTCAGTTTTTCATAACAGTTTGAATTCACCCTCTCGGAAGGTCGTGGTTATTGCTGTTTTTTCTCCGTGAAATAGCCGTTGGTGATTTATGACTGGTATTCGCTGGCTGTGGCGTTATAAGTTGTTGAAAGACCAACAAAGTAGATGGGGAAGAACAATATTGGATACTTTACACGTTTACACGAAGGGAATTGTCACAAGAGCCTATCACCTCCTTCACTCCATAATCAGCAATTTGTTCTAGAAATCCAGGTAGGGAGTTATTTCGCTGATGCAAAATTTGATGGTTTAAGTTTTACGTTTCAAGGTATGTTGAATCCGAAAATGCAATAAAAAATTTCTGTCTGTCCGCCGTACCCCGTGCTTTGCACTTTTCTTAGTTACCATGAACCAAAATTGATGAAATTTGGTTTGTAGGCCCCGTTTGGGGTCTAGTTGGTCCTCGAAGCTCGGCGTTACTGTCAGTCATCTCTAAGGCGTGGAAAATAGGGGTTGAAAAGGGGGCTCAATTCAGTCTCATTCGTAATCTCTGACAAAGTTCATTTTTTAGTGTTGTCTGGTGTAGTATTTTCTGGTTTATGCTCCCTTTTGTTGTCTTCGGCAGGGAAAATCCTTGGAAAAATAAAATAAAAAATAAAAATTTTTGATCCAGTGCAAAAATTTGCTAATAAAAAAAGTGGTTTTTGCCTAAACATTGGGTAAGGTGCACTTTAGGACCCATAAAATATTATAGGTACATTCGGGATCAGCGTGAAATTTCCTTTAAGAACAACACTTATAGAAATTACCTACGATTTTGGACCACCCTGTATACCTACTACGTGGCGCCTCGACTCCTAATAAATATATCTGAGGAGGGGCGAGGTAGAAAAAAGACAACCTGTAAAGAGGAGATTAATGCGGTGATCGACCAGATGAAGTGAGTCAATCTGGGCTAATATGACAACGAGGTGATTGATTCGTTCGGATGTTGGTCAGACCGGGAAGAAAAGAACAGTTTTCAAAACGTTAGCGCTCCTTTGGCGAGAGGGAGTGGTCAGGAGCGGCGGTGGGGTGAGAGACGGCCATTAATCACTGACCCCACGACTGTCACTCGGGAAGGGAGAAGAGGACGTCAGGGATCAACTGCGCCGTCAGTCGTAACGTTGATATTGCACTCGCCGGATTCAAGGAGTCTAATTTTGGGTGCGTTTTGAGAATAATAACCACCAACGGCAGTACAAGCCGGCTCTGCCGTCAACCTGGAAAGGATGAAACCCTCGGGCTCGACAAAACTTGTAGAAATACCCGGGATATGGCAGCATCGCCCAGGTCATGTTTACATCGAATTATTGACAGGAGACTAACGTTGGAATTTGCAGAAATCGCTCCAAAACGCGCCTCAACCAATGTTGCTCACCAACATTTAAATGTGGAACAATTTTTGCGTAAATCCTGACCAGTTAGTTCGTAAAACAGAGGGGTTTGTTGTGATAGCAACCCTTTGTTTACAATTAATATTGACTTTTGGAAGTCCATAAGGGGGTTCAAAAACTGGTGCATATGCCCCAGAAACACACCTATAGTCTACTCACTTCCAACTTGGTTGACAGCCTAATAATATTAAATCCGGGAGAAAATTATACTCAACTGACCTTCTGATACTACCATACGTTCCGGAGGAATCCGTCGTCACTAGCTGGTTGAGTACTGGAGGCCAGCGGTTTCGATGTAAGGAAATCATCATCAGGCCGTCGAGAGAATACTATTCTCGAGTATTCTCTCGATATCTCTAAATTTCTAAATTCCTTTTCGAACAGGTGCGAAATTTAGAGATATACTGTAGTGAAGCTACAATACCAACAGACCTTCCGGAGCATTGCTTCCACCTGGAATTAGACTACCTTCAGTAAACAAAAAGGTCTGTTGGGTATAATTTTCTCCCGGATATTATTATTAGACTGTCAACCAAGTTGGAAGTAGGCAGACTATAGGTAGTCTGTTTCTGAGGCAGGTGCGCCATGTACAGTCTAAATATAAACATTCTGCTATTAACTTTTACTGAAGCAGTGGTTCTAATTAACTACGTCGTTCATGCTGGTGCCCAATGTGGTTCAAGACCCATTGATAATCATGGTGTAAAAATGGGCAGTGCTTAGTGGAAAAGTTGTTAAAGCTACGTTTACTTCTATGTCTAATTTATCTGGTTGTTTCTTATAGATGATACAGCATAATAGAAGTTATTTTACAGGAATGCAGAGCAGAGTCATAAAATTAGTTCATTGGCTTTTTCAGAGGTTTTCGCAACATCCGAACCTCCGGCAAACGGCCGCAAGCCATGCCGTAATTTTGTTTATTGCTGAATTCTTTGTTACTTTTTTAGTTACCTATTTGAAGATGTAGGTATTTTCTTTTTAATAAACTATTTTTCTTCTTCTTCTTCTTCTTCTTCATTGACAATCATGACCCTAACGGAGGCTTCCGTATCAATAGCTTGAGCAGTGTGGGTGACGTAATCATGACCAAAACTCCAGCCAAAAAGGTCAGAGTAGCTTCCTCACATTTTTTGTATGATTTATGAAATTAGCTTATATGGATATACCACATCATAACTTGTCTAACCTCTGCGAAATCCGACGGACGCATAAAGTTGAGAGTGAACATACCTGTACCAAATTTCCGCGAGGGGCAAAATCCATTGCTTCGCTCTATGTAGAATAGGGAAAAATCTGACCCCGACTGACGAAATCGGTCGAAAAGCATCGGGTGTACACAAGTCACGAGAACTTTGTGTGCTCATGCATAGTAAAGACTCCAGCAGTAAGGAAGGAAAACTATGAGCTCAACGTTCAGCAAAATGAATTCCCAAAATTGGATGAAGAACGAACAAGCTGTCAAAAAATATACCTACCAACGGGTTATTTATATTTTTCCGAGTCTCAGAACTAGTGAAAACTTTGACCCCCCCCCCCCCCTCCCAAGTACTTATTGCTAAATTGTTACTGTCGCAGGGTCTCATCAGATAAACAGTTCGGCTGAGCTCAAATTATATTAAACTGTCTACAATCCCACCGAGCTCTCTAACCTAAGTTTGCAATAAAGGGCCCGGCTGGATGGTCGGGCGATTCTCGGCTCTAATGACGGAACGAAGGTGAATCCCGGTAGCAATTAATGGAAATTTTCCTAATTGCCAGCACGTTAGACTACGAATATGTACGTTTAATTATACACGAGAGCCACTGGTTAGGCGGGGAGGGGATGTATATTCAGGTAGCTGGGGAGTTAATGTTCACTAGTTAGCTGGGTAGCTACCCGGATCGATAAAATGCGGTTTGGGCAAAGACAAGAGGAGAAACGATAGCGTATTTACTTCGAAAATTAGCTTAGACCAATTCAATATTGTATACAAAACTTCATCAGTCTACAAAACATCTTCATCATTTTTTGTGTATCACCTTCTGTCTGGATCTATGTTCTGATATTTTCTAAAGTCAATTACTTATATCAGCCTATTCAAAGTGGGTACGCGCGTAGGTAAGCAGTACGCATACAGGTGTATGCTAACAGAAGAATGACAGTAAAGGGCTGAAATATAAAGGGTAATAACATTGAGAGCTGGTTGCCAGTTGGTCCACATAAAAATATCCTTAAAATTCGTAAGCAACTTGCGACCTGGCCACTAGCTCATTGACGGTATCAACTTCCGTGCTGAATGCTTTCAATATCGTTTGTTTAATGGCGGTTCCAACGTTGTCGATTTCCATTAACAAGCCTGACCAACAGTACCCGAAACGATATTCTCCCGGGTCCAACGTTGAGCTCTCAAAAATTGGCTGATTGGGCGAAAGGCTGATCGTAATTAGCGCACATTGTAGCGATAGTTACACCCAATGCTACCAAGTACCGGAAGCATTATTTTAGCAAATTTTTGGAGAAAATAAGCAATACATTGTAATAGGTTCAACATTTTGAAAATCATGATACAAACCAATTTCATAGCATCCTGAATCCATTCCTCGGTTTCAATTTGCGTTTAATAGAAATTAACAGAAGTGTCCTTGAAGTGATAAAAAGCTTGAGTAGTCAGTGAGCCAGAAAGTATACGTTGCTAACTAGCTTGTGTGTGAAGGCGTTGATCACAATAATTTTAGTTATTCTGCGCCACTGACAGCCAATCCATTCGGAATGAACCGGAAAATTTATTCTACCAGGACCTCACATTCTGTAGTTCTTGCAGGGGAGCGGAGCTCTCAGCATTCCATAGTGCATTTTCCTATCAGAAAACTCGGTTGAGCCTAGCAGCAATATGTACTTATACCTCAATACATCAAAGACTGCACAAAATGTATCCATATCCCAAATTAGTGTACCCTTAGGGTACTCATCCCTACTTAGTGTACCCTCAGAAAACAAGTCAATAGCCACCAGTGACAATCGCTACCACCTAACAACGTGGGAAAATTGCCACCAGTCCATATAAGGCTGTGAATTCACGTACTAATATGTTTTTGCGTTATTTTTGTGTCTGACTACACAAGTGGTCTGTATGCTCAATAGCTCGCATCTCCAAAAGGAGAAAAATATTCTGCATAGGTCCTTAGGTAAGAATATATAGATTAGTGTGTGTGACTGGATCACGTGGTGTGCAGCTGTGTGTAGTTTTGAACCGCTCCTAATGGTAGCGATCGTCACGGGTGGCGATTGTCACAGGTGGCGATTTACAGGACACCCTACCCTCACAGTGTCAGGTACTTAATCTGACGTTTTCCGATCAAGCGATTGCGTCAAACGAGCAATGGAAACTACGAAAACAAACTTTGATGAGTCTGTTCAATACGAAACAGTCAATTCACCTGCAAACGCTTTGAACGTCACAGTATCCCAATCTTTTCTATTGAGCGTCATCAATAATTATTAATCCGTTAATTGAACAGTCACCCAAGAAATCTAATACCCCGCTGAGCAACTGCAAACATCAAACAATCAAACATTTCGAGGCGAGTAACGCAAGACGGGCTAAGCAAATAAGCCAACCCCAGTGTGAGGGTGTAGGATGTCAGTTCGGGCGCCCTGGGGAGACCTGTTGTTCCTCCGTGATGAAATATTACCAACCCCTTTCCAAGCATTCAATTGCCCGAGTGATCCCATGTTCTTGTGTTTGAATGCGGTGAGGGAAGCGAGGGATTCATCAGTCACTTGTCCTTTGATTTGTGATAGCCCTGTATTTAGTTCACAGACGTTTTGCGACAGGTGAGCGATAAAATGGGACCGTAATGAATGAACTAGTATGTAAATTAGGAAGTGAAATGAAAAGTTGTTATATATGCTATAATATATTCGCCATATATAGCATAACTATATGTTCCGAATGCCTTCCTGGTGGCTCAACATATCAAAGGATCAAATTCACTCACCGGTGGACTCAGGTGTAGGTTTGTGCGTGTTCCGCCAAAACGACCTCCGAATGGGTCTTATGACCTGAAATGTTGGGGGTTCACATAACTTTTAGACCGTCAGAATGTATTTATGAGATAGTTACAATTTTACAATTTTTATTACAACGCAGGCGTCAAGGGTGAGGAGTGGCGCCGCGGAGGCTGCAAAGATCCACCAATTTCTAATGACGGAATTAATTTTCGGATTTTGAACGTGAATTTTCTACTGCGTACTGACTGGACCACCGAAATGCGCTGGGGAATTTGTATTGGGTTATGGTACCGCGACAGCATACAGTGGGCCCAGACAGCAATAATTATGCCCCAGTCGCCGGAAATTTTCACCTGTAGTTCATGTTGCTGCGGATTCTCAAGTCTCACATTTGACCTACCATCTTTGAGGATGTACCCGGACGACGGGTGGAAATTTCTTGTCGTAGGTAAGTACCTAATGATTTTTAAAAAAAATTTATTAATGAATTTACGTATTGAAATTGAAAACGCTACAAAATGTTAATATATAAATTTGCCAACTTTGGACCAGCCCTGAGCTGTTGGACATGAATCACCCTCCTAGATTAGGAATGTATGTATAAAAAAACGCTGCAAAGTCCTTGTCACAAGGGTTTATTATTCCATTGGACATACCTACCTACAGAGATGTTAGCTGTTTATTTATTGTTTCTTTAATACAAAATAATTGAAATGGCTATCTCTGGTGGTTTCCACCAATTTTGGCCCCCAAAACTCGAATAAAGTAGGTACGCTCCTTTTTTTTTAAATAAATTATCTCTGATCATTGATAGTACCATTTAATCGTCTTGATCCACCTGTTGACACTTTTTCCAGTGTTATTATACAAATTGATGGTGATTTCAAACGATTTCCCAGGTTTTTGACTCATAAAAAATCAATTTCGGGAGCTGAACATCTGGTAGAACCTCAATTTTCTATTCTTTGGTCAAAATCGACTTCATATTCGGTCTTCTCGTCCCCAAAAACATGGAAAACGATACCTTAAAAGCTCATGTTACCAACATGTTGCTAAAACGCAAAAAGTACCTATTTTTATACACATTTTCACTCATAACACCCCTGGGTATATTCCGATCGGGCTGAAAAGTTTCGGGACACAACTAGGGCCCAAATGGAGCATGTGTGCGGTAGAACGATTTTTTTAGACCGAAAATGAAGCCTGTACACGTAATACGGCGGACGGCGGACGGCGTACGGCGGACGGACATTGCATTTTTGGAATCTACGTACCTTGAAACGGAAAAGAAAAAATTTTGAGGGGGTGTTATAAAAATTTTTTGCTGAGCGATTACATAGGTGTATTATTCACAGAATAATAAACCAAAAAGTAAATATACGAAGAAAAACAAACTTACCTACGACCTATCCAATAAAATCAATTCTCCACAGGACATGTGAAGCTTTACAAATACCATGGCAAATACATCCATTCTATACATAATTCCTTAATCGAAAGAAACCATAATCTATACATAAATACTCTTGCGAAATGGAAGTAAACCTTCTTTCGCAGGTAGTTATTAACCATGTTAATACAACTTTTTACATTTTCCTTCAGTAAAACTGGTAGGATCTCTAAGTTTAGGTGTTATGTGCTGTATGTGGAGAACTTAAGTTGTGCTTCTGTTGGATAAAGTGATACCAGGCTTGGGATTTATTACATTACAACAAGCAAATAAACCGAGCATCTACCGGAAGAAGACCAGAGCGTCGGTTCGGCCGTGCGATTCTGTGCTCGGAAAACTTCGAGAAGACAAGAAATCATAAACATCTTAAGAGGTAGGTATTGCAAAGCGCTTCACTTCGCAAAGTGTTTTCCATAATCTCAGTATTAAGCCTGGGAAAGGAGGCCTTTTCTTCCCGCAAGCTGTTGGTTTTATATCCTGTTTACTTCCTTCGCCCTTACAACCTCTTTACCCCCTCGTAAACCTTGTTCTAACCCTCCCCCTCGCTCTGAAATACCCACACGGCATCCTACCGACCTCTTACCGAACATAAGAGAGCAAACTGTACGTTTTATTGGTGCCCAGGCCCTCTGTGCGGTCTCTGAGACACGTACAGCCGTGTGCTGAGCGAAAGGGTCGTGTCCGCCAGAGGTGATTTACATAATCGCACTATCTCCTTCTTGGGACACCCCCAGTCGATTTTTATGATATCTGGAAGAATGTATTATAGTTCATTTGTCGACGTTCCAGCTCGTGAGATGACACTTTATTCAACTGTTGAATAGCAAAAATACAGTCCACTTATTGATCAGAACTGCAAGTTGCTAAAAACAGGAGTCATAACTCACGATGAGCATCGACCATGCGAATCAACCGTTTAAATTCTGCGAGAATACTATCCGATCTAACATACGTAATATAAATGCTCACGTAACCTTCAAGGGTATTCGTCGTTTTACCTCATATTTTCCGTTTACTAGGTATCCCATCTACCATCCTACCTATTTACTATACTATCTATTTCCCCATTTATTTTATTTTATTTATTTATATAAGAGAATATCGGTTTCCATTTTTGTTTCACTGACGTAGAATTCTCATAGCCAAAATGACATGGCATGTGGCTGACTTTTGGACAAAATGAGCAGTTATAAGTTCTACTTTTCAGCATTAAGCACCTATTTCACGCAATGACCTGAAGTCATGGCCTAGTTAACCGGAATTCATAATGGTCTTACCTTTCAAATGTGAATACGAAATTACACCTATTTTCCTTTAATACTAGGTATGCTACTTTGGCCAGAGGTTAGATTTAAGCATTTGCAGGCAAAGTGAGACTAGAAAAGTACTGAAATATGTTTTTAGGAGTGCAGGTAGATGAGAGAAGTACTCAATGGAGACGGGTACTACCAGCCATCGCCGGATGAACTTGAAGTGAATACGATAGACTTCGATATACAGTGAAAGCCGCTTATTATTATCACTGTTAATGCGGCTTATTGTTATCGAAACACTCCGTTCCCGTTCTCCCGTATAATACTAATACACAGTGATACAGGGGGGGGGGGGGGGGGGATTGTTATCAGCACGTCGGTTTATAGTAGGTATGAGTTTTAGAAGTCACACGTGAATAACAATTTTCCAGTACCTGTGACAGAAACAACAATTTTATGATATGATGTAATAATACACATAATACATAGTTATGTACATACATTGATATCTTCTTATGATAAAAATATTTCTGACTGTATAATGCATAGGCCGCTTATTATTATTATTATTATTTATCATCACTCGCTTCATGTTAGTGAATTCGCTCAGTACCGAAGCGACAACAATAAGCGGCTTTCACTGTATCCTAACCGGCCATTGCAACTGTACCGTCATTGAATTTTGGCGCTTCCTCGTCAATGGAGTTCTTCCTTTCTTACTGTTTGCAGCTATTGAATTTTAGACGTTTCACCACCCTAATAACCTCACTCAAATTCACATCAGACATCACTTGGCACAATGTTCATCTACCGTGCCATCGATCCTAGTCATAAGTCGCATGTTACCTTTATATAGTTAAGCAATTAGGCAATTTCCTCTGCCTTGAAAGTCGATAGCCACGGTACTCTGTAGATGTCTTCCTTTCAATAAAACTACTTGTGATGAATTTGAAATTGGCGCATTCATCACGAGCGGCGTGAAGGAGGATGTGCCCGGTTTGGTTAAGGGCGGACCACCACCATGCCCGAGATCTTTTAGGGTAGTTTGCTTGGTTTGGTTATGAGCGAATCACCACCATGCCCAAGATCTTTTAGGTTGAGGAGAGAGACGAGGTAAGGAGGAGAGAGAGTAGTCAGCGACTAGAGGAGAGCGTAGAATGAGGAAAAAGGTGCAGGAGGCGAGTTTTTATAGGCTTGGGAGCTGTCTCCCTCCATCCTCTAGCTAGTAGAGGATGGTGGGGATCTCCAGGCTGGCCCTCGGCTCTCCTGCGTCTTCGGTCCCCACTTCTAGGTCTATTTGGCGAGATCTTATTTCTACGTACAAGAGTTGTGGTTCTGGGAGGATACCACGACACTAATATAATTATGTTTATGTTCTATAACAAAGTTTACATAGTTCTTTTTGATATAAGCACTCACAGTTTTTATTGAATTTTGTTTTTTTGAAACGCTTCTTCTCCTCACCATTTACGAAGGTTCTTTTCATTTCGTATCACCACCTATCTCCATGAAAAACACTTTGATGAATTTATTCAAGAGAAAAATGTAAAATTTCACAGGGTTCGTCACTGTAACTCATTTTCTTTTTGTTGGAAAAATACGTTAGCCCTTCGGACTTCATTCATTCGCGGGCTCCCATTTGATGAGAAAATGGAACGGTTAAGAAATACCCCCCCCCCCCCCACTCTCACCATCATCTCACCATCCCCTCCCACTAACAGAAGCTCCAGAGCTTAATTAAAACCAGTCAAAGCGAAGGGGGATATTTAGGGGATGACGCGGCGGGGCCGGGCGATGGAGCGAGGTCTTATATCTCTGTTATTATTCCATCTCTCTGCGGCCGCAATCTGTCTACCGCCGCTTCTGTGTTTGAGGGGAAGTAGATGGCACTTCTACCACCTTTTACCAATTAGTTCCAGCTTCGGGGACACGGGATTAATTGGGCTTGGGACCAGGTCCTCAGATCAACCTGTCCTCCTTGAATGCTTCCAGCGGTGACGGGTGTCGGTAATCCAAGTCGGGATGAGACTATCGATTTCATTCAATGTTTGCCCGATAGAGCTTCACAGTCTCTATTTTTCAACATTTTCATCAAATTTCTAGAAACTAACTCTGGCTTTTGAGAGCAGAGGAAAGATTTCAAGTTTCCGCTCAACTAATACCTGAAATGGGTGCGAATGCCGAAATATTTGTATACGGTACGACCAACCTCTGAGCAGAACTCAAGCAGAAACCATCCCACCCAAACAGTTTGATATGGAACGGTGGACAGCAACATCGTATTTGGGGAGGCAACTGTGGTATATTTTCGAAAATGGTGTGAAGTTCAGTACATTTCCGTGAAAAGTGCAATAAAACAAAACGAGCTGATATTCGGGTTTCGTACTGTGAGAGGGGATTGAGATATTTTAAAATATTCTATTACGTACCTACATAGTGGTACTTGAAACTCAAACCTCATTATATCTAAACCTAGATATTTGGAAGAAAATCTGTGGGATTCTTCTGCTTCCTTTCATTATAATTATGTGAAAGGAAAAACCATTTTCCATGTTACCTAGGTTTTCAGAGTATAGTACAAGCAGAGATATATAATGCATTATAGGGATCCAACAATACAGGGTGGAAAACATGTCGCGCTACATTGGGTTTTAGGTGAAACTACTCCTAGTTATCAAATGAGGAGGAATAATCCGAAACCATTTAATGAATCTAGTGAAGAAATCTACTTAAAAATTTCATGTGACGCAAAAACTGCTTCCTTCACAATTTACTGACGATGTTCGAATTTTAAACAATTTTTAAAATTAACGCTAAACTTCATAAAGACACCTACCATCACCTTAATTTTCCTGGAAACTAATCCCACAAAAATCTATACATTCAGCAGATTCGGAAGGTGCCAAGGGTAGATCTTCAATCTTATCATATCCCAAACAACATAATCAAACGTCAAACCACATTTTATGGCTATTTGAACCATAATAATTCAGCGATCTAGTCGTTGCTGAGTTTCCTTCGTAACCATTGGTCAGGCAATATGCTCTTTTTCACAGAAAAATCCTTTATTAACAACTGGTAACGCTGCGCTCACAAATTCAGTCTATGGATTCAGGCTTCAAGTTATTTGGTACAATCATCCCATTTTAAGTCATAACAAACGCCAAACCCCAGTCGCTGCTGAGTTTCCTTCGTAACCACTGGCCAGGCAATATGCTCCTTTTCACAGAAATACCTTGCTTAACAACTGGTAACGCTGCGCTTTTGTTGGCTAGACATCAAATACGCCTCACAAATTCAGTCTATTTGTTTGGTAGAATCATCCCATTTTAAGTCATAACAAACGCCAAACCCCAGTCGCTGCTGAGTTTCCTTCGTAACCATTGGCCAGGCAATATGCTCCTTTTCACAGAAATATCCTTTCTTAACAACTGGTAACGCTGCGCTTTTGTTGGCTAGACATCAAATACGCCTCACAAATTCAGTCTATTTGTTTGGTAGAATCATCCCATTTTAAGTCATAACAAACGCTAAACCCCAGTCGCTGCTGAGTTTCCTTCGTAACCATTGGCCAGGCAATATGCTCCTTTTCACAGAAATATCCTTTCTTAACAACTGGTAACGCTGCGCTTTTGTTGGCTAGACATCAAATACGCCTCACAAATTCAGTCTATTTGTTTTGTAGAATCATCCCATTTTAAGTCATAACAAACGCCAAACCCCAGTCGCTGCTGAGTTTCCTTCGTAACCATTGGCCAGGCAATATGCTCCTTTTCACAGAAATATCCTTTCTTAACAACTGGTAACGCTGCGCTTTTGTTGACTGAACATCAAATACGCCTCACAAATTCAGTCTATGGATTCTTCAAGTTATTCGGCAGAATCAATCACTATTCTTAAAGCGTCAAAGTACGCTAGCGAAGGTGGGGGATTGTACTCTGAAGTAATCATCTGCTCCTCCCCTCGCTTCACCGCATGCAAGGATGGGATGGTCAGGGAAAACCTCCACCAAGGGAAAACAGTAGGGTTTTTCTGGACCAGGGGCCATGCAGGTGTCAGTCAAATAATCTTGTCGACCACCAAGCGAAGATCACAGCCGACCTATAGGAACCAAAGCTTGGCCCCTCAGAAGATCAGTTAATCTGGAATTACACCGTGAGTAGAAAAACAAGAGTTCCTAGCCGAACCCTCAGAGCTGTTCCTCGCGCCAAGCAGAGCCTCAAGGTCAAACAGAGCCACTGAATTGCCGCTAAGGAAGTTTTCCGTAACCTATGGCGATTATGGAGTGGTCCTGTTCAAAACCAAAAAAATCCTACTCAGGTCTGTGCAAGTCAAGAAGAAGAAACCCTGCTACACCTGATCCTTGAGAGCCCACACTCAATTAGAGGAACCCTTTCGATGGCTTCAACTTCCAAAACACCCTCAATCCTTTCCCTTTAAACCTTAATACTGTCTTCGGCAGAAAAGAAAACATACATTTGCTGCTCCATATATTTTAATGACCAAACAAATATTTCCTTTTGATTTATTTTAGAAGTTGATCATGTGCAGGACTCTTTCACAAATATTACAAGTAGGTACACTAGAGTATACCAACTGATGTACATCATACACAATGGACAAGGACTGAGTTCCCACAGCCCATCATCTCAAAGTCTATCTCAAGGGTTAACCTAAGTTCGTCAGTCATTGTTACTTTTCATTCAACTACACGATTAGTATCAGCAACTCCACTCTCTTACCTGAATAAGTAACAACTAATAAGTAATAGCATTAATTATTAATGCTCCTGCAACAGATACAATTCAAAAGAGTTTAGATATATACGAACAGGAAGTACACCTCGGGATGCATCTCGTTCATTCTCTGTTCTGGCTATCAGAACCTGAGAAAAAGTGGCAAGTTGCAACGGCAAAAGGAAATTAAATTCTAAACTTCCCAAGCCGGACAAACGACGCGGTTTCTTTCAAAAGCACAAATTAAATTCAAGATCCTTCTCGTTGGACATGCTGAATCGCAATTAACTCCTGGGGAATTCGTCACCACGAGAGCGGACATTAATAATAGGGAAAACCTTCATTATTTTCCAGGCCCTTGTTCTTTTTCAGGGAGGTCCCAAGGGTTGAAAGAAAGAAGCGTAATCAGGTGTAGTTTCCCTCCTACTTTGAGGCGGGGGGAGGTTTTTTTTCCTAAATGACCCCCAAAGGTTGTTGGGAAGTCGTGTTTTCAGGGAAGTAATATTTATAGGATTTCATGGAGATTCATAGGGTGGGTTTTAGATATGAAAAAAGTAATATTTGAACCACGCTCCAGCTAAGTTTGCGTATTTGCCATTTAGTTAAATATTTGCTGGTGGTATGCCCTAAATATCCTCCAACCGTCGATCGTTCTCAACCATATCAGCTTCTTCACAAAAATAAAGAACAAAACTTCCCCCTTCTCGCAATTTTGCATAAATTTAAACATCCCAAATAATAATTATTACTTGTAGATGTACGATTGTGCAGGTGCTCAAAAAGGTCCTAGGTGCGGAAAAACCTTAGGAAGTGGCAAGCATTCTTAATTTTTCTGAAAAGTTACCTAACATCAAATCAACCGTTCGTGCGGGTCTCAAATCGATGTCGTTCTCAATCCTTCTCAATCCGCAGAATTTAAATAATTTCATCTAAGTTTGCATATTTACTTATCGAGCAATTAAATCTGTTTCTTAAAGCCGCTATCTGACCTAGAGGGTTCCCAAGCTATTGATCCTTCTCAATATTGACTTCTAGACAAACATAAACATAATCTCCAAAACCTTACGGTTTATTGCTCAGTTTCTATTTCTTAAAATTGTGCACAGCGTCAAATATATTCTATCAACCTCCACGATGATCGTGGAACAAGAGGCCCATACAGGGAGGTGGTAAATATTATTTTAGAAATGTCAAGGGCTCGAAAAATGCGCAATCTGTTTTCGAAAGAAAAAATGTCTAAAGTGACACCAAAATAGAGAATTTCTCACTTATCGGTGCTGACGTGAACGACAACGAAGCAAATCGATGAAACCTAGAAAGAAGTTAAGGATGCGGCCAATTACAAGAAACATACGTATGTACTTGTTGGAGTGAGAGGAAATTAGGTATACAGATCGCATGAGGCAGAATGGGTAGGTAGGTACTAATTGTGTACTTCTTATTATTTATTACGTATTATTTAAACCTGGTAACCATTTGAGGTCAGCTTTTGAGAACACGCTCGGTCACATCTTTCACCAACCCGAATGGCCGGAGGACCTTACAAGCTACCGGAATATTAGTTACAACTGTTGCAAACCTCGCTCTCCTCGCCGTAAGGGGTTAAAACTCCCTCGGAGCGACACAGAATTTATGCTAAGGCAGAGAAAACGCCAGTTAAGGTCATACGGCAAGTCGTACTCAGGACCATAAAAGTAATGTATGGCTGAGGACACACATGTGACCGCACTTGCTGCCCTTCTCGCCTTAATGCTAATCGTCTCATTTTTCTTGCAAGTCCGATGACCCGGTGGCTGAGGGCCGGCGAGTTCGTTGTGATTCTCGACCCTTAACCCCCTCGCAACTACCTGGTCGACCCTTTCAAAATTAGATTAACTGAGAAGGACCTTTGTTAATAATAGCGTTGTAATTAAGCGTTATAGGGCTCGGCCTCAGGAGCGTGTTGATATTAAGATGTCACGTTTTACACGATGTGCAATATAAATTCGGACAGCTATAAACTGAATGGATTATCAAGGTGATCGACTATCAGTGGCAGTGATTCTCAACCCGATTTGGGAGTAGGCCCCGAATGGTCTCATAAATATGAGTTTCATTAAAAAAGGACGAACTTCCGTTGGCGCATGCGCAAACGTGAAATCCTTCACAATCGCATGAATCCGTTCTGATCAACAGATTTTAAAGAAATTCACGAGGGTTGTACTTAACTATTGATGATTTCTGTTTATTAGTTTCCATAACAAAACTTTGGAAAATTTAACCCTCCTCAAAATTTTATGGTTTCCTTTTCAAAGTAGGTATGAAATACCCGAAAATGGCATTACAAATTTCTGTGCGTCCACCGCACTTCGTAATTTTCTTAGTTACCATGAACCATAATTAATGAAATTTAGTTTGTAGGTCCCATTTGTGGTCTAGTTGGTTCGCGATGCTCGACGTTACAGGGGTAAAAAATAGAGCGTTGATATTTTCAGAACACCTCAGCTCGAAAACTTTTAATGAAGTACAGTTTTTATGACGTTTTTAAATTGATTCCGGATTAGAGGATTTTTTTAGACCACCCGGAGCATTGCAAGTCCAGCCGTTCTTTCAGAGTAAGGCCCTGAAGTTCGGCTTCGTTAAAACATGAGTGTGAATGAAACAGTACACGTTCAGCCCCTAATTATATCATTGCTGGGGAACAACTGATTATAATCACTCATGGGTTTATGAAATCGAGTTCGCTGTTCCGTGGTATTATTATTATTTCATTTGACGAATGACGGTTATTTTAATTTTGTGGATAGGCACTTTTGTAACTTGATCAAAAACATGCATAGCAAGTATACATAATTCATGAATCCACAGCATATTCATGAAACAGTAATTGTATGGTAGTACTAGATTTAGAACTTTCCTGGGAGAAGCACGATGCAAAGGTACTGACCACTGAAAACAGTGCTGTGCTGAAGGGACATCTTTACCAAAAAAAGCCTCGTGTAATAATTTGCAGCGTTTTATAAGTCGTGCCATGAATGTCCTCTATGCACTGATAAGCTAACTTAGAGTAACTTTATCATATAATAAACACCAATTTAATTTCATGTGTGCATTTGCGATGTTCAGTAGCTATGCAGTTTGTATTGAGATACAGTCACTGTGATCATGTGTAACTAATGCTCACGAAGAAGCTGTATGTATAGGTGCGTGTTACACCTTGGCTAACATTTTTTGCCTTGCGGTAAATAATACATGACTACGTACACGATGTTTAGTGCATTTTTGTTAAATATTCGATAGAAGTCCAAAATACTTTCTGGCTGAATTTATACAAATTACCATTCATATTTACTAATGAATGGTAATTTGTATAAAATCATAGGTAATAATCTATGATTTTGATAATTTTCTCAATGTAAGAGGGATATTAATCCCTTGTATAACGTCTATTTAAATAAATACACGTGGAGTCACAGTAACATGATCAGTAGCAACCAGGCTCAAGGTTTTTTGGTCGAGTCTAAGATCCTGCTGTGACAAAGTCAAACAATTCAATTAGAATTGACAGATACTCGAATTCCAATGAGGCCAAGTGGTGTTTGGCCTTATGCGGTATTTAGTCAGTTGATTTATGCTCGCTCCGTAAAAGGGAAGGGGCAAGAGGACGTTGATTAATTCTATTACAAATAACTCAAGTTTGTTTACCCCAACCCCCCACCGCCTTCATGAAGGGTTCACCAGTATATCGTCCGTTTTGCTAATGGATCTACTCAAATCGTGATTAGAGACTAAGAGTTTGAGAAAGGGGGTGGTTGCGGATAATTATCCTTTAACTAGTAACAAACTAACAAGATCTAGAACCAAATGATTAATATCTGGTTTTGGAGTGAAGACAAGACTTTAAGACCTCCCCTTACCCACAGGGCCATTTGGGACAAGCCAAAAGGAAACGTGGGGTCAAGGCGTTCTCGACTGTGCAATTCAAGATAGAAACAATTCAAGATAGAAGGATTTGTTCTGTTGAGGGGCTGAAGCAAGGGCTGTCCACTATAAAATAGTTTTTGTAAAAGAATCATTCAGCTTGTTCTGGATTTTACGTTATCTATTGGGAGACTGAGTAAGTATGAACAAGTCCAGTGTGGCCCCGATCCGCTTGAGCTGTTGTGGAGGATTCTGGGTCTGTGCTTTGGAGTTTGGCTTTAGCGCAGCCTGTCAATAGCAAATGTCAATCGCTTATTCGTCGGATTTGACTGACTGAATAAATTATCTTGAGAAATGAATAAGATTTATTCTCAATGGTTATCAAAATGAACACAATGAAGTTCTGCATCTTGTCTTGTGATGAGGTTATGTAAAATTAACCTAAGGGAAAAAATCAATAACAAGCGGGGTGAAAAATAGAGCTGCAGTTTTCAAACCGCCGTAGCTCGATAACATTCAACAGAGCGGTAGCACATATTATATGGAAGCACGGGGAATGTCAACTCACAGCCAGTTAAAAATGTTCTAGTTTTTGCATTTGTGTCTCTCCAGCTTTAGACTCTGGGTTCCATTGTTTACCCATTTCACCGTATTTTTGTTTTTGTTATGTCCTACTTATAAAATAAAATAAAATGAACAATAGAAAAATAATGTTATTTCCATGTTAAGGCTTACGGACCGATAAGAAAATGTAAACTAACTAAATTATAGGAATTTTAGTGATATAGGTAAATTCATGTCAAACGTGGAAAAAACGCAAAAACTTGGGGTTATGAAACAATGTCATACACATTTTCAGTACCAAATTAGCTGTGGGAATCCTTCACGCTACAAAATTTTTTATGTTGAAACCCTATAAGTACGATGTTTTCACCTAAGCGATGTGATCATTTTTTGGGAAAAGAAAGTTCTGTTCCTCCAAAATCAATTGTTCCACTTGCGTTTTAGAGCTTTCTGAACGAAGTTGGATCTCCGTCTATCTGTGTGTAATCCTTGTAATGCTCGCATAACTATATAAAATAATGATGTAATGAGCTGAAATTCTAAGAGCATGTGCGGGTTGGGCCCTAGCTGCCCCATACAAATTTCTGTCTAAAGTCTGTACGAAGAGTGTGATAGCAATTACGAGGATATGTGCCACACCTTGGCATACAGTTTCAAATATGTAATAATACTTTGTGTGTTATTAAAATATACGTATTGTATTACAATAATTCGAAACACACTAATGCATTAGACAAAGAATAAAAATGGAGTTACTGAAAGGTTGTCTATTTCCACTAATACAAGAAAAATACACATTCAATAACTCCGTTTTTATTATTTTAAATTGGTTTCCACGATTTCATCTCGAGTGATTTAGTTCGTAATCATTAGAAATGAGTATGTAACCAACATTTATTTTCTCCCCTCCTCCCTTTACTACTGAAATGAGTACCCTAAGGCCTAGTGAGTTGCATTTCCGTTGAAAGGGGGTTCTCAGCTATGAAATTTAACACAACAAACACCAACACCAAACTGAATAGTTTTCAAAGTACGAAGTTATACTCGTAAACTGACGAAAACCACAGGGAAACCATCGAACCAGGAAGAGCTTCCTCCCACTCCCTATAACGTATTCAGAGTCTCCGCCAATATATACGGGATCTATAGACATCCTTCCCCCGGAACCTCCCGAAGGTAAGCGGGAGCCATCACAAGGGAAGGCGGCGGGGGTTTTGAACGGGGTTATAAACCACACTTTCGGAACCAGGGGAGAGAGAGAGGCTACATTTTGTCCCATCCAACCTTCCCAAAGCTTCGGCTATCGACTAAGGAAAATTACCATGAAAAAAAAAAGAAAGAAAAAACCCTTTTCCCTACCCGCAGTTTCTTCCTTTCCTCGGGGGCTTTTTTTTCCCCCATCCACGGAAGGCTTTTCCGGTCTAAGGGGATAAGTCCCCGGAGCAGAATTATGCCGAATATCAGTTTATTCAAAGAGGGAAGTTGCCGGGTCATTCGCAACTAACAACTTTTCGTCCCCTTCTTTTCTTCAGAGGACTCCGAGAGTTCTCAACAGGTCAATAAAACTTATATAGCGATTTTTAAGGTTCGCATTACAGTTTACGGGCCACTTGATAAGTCGTTGCAATGTTGACAGGCGTTTCAAAACGATTCGGTGAAGGCAGCTTGTTATGCTGAATTAATTCGCTAGCAATAGCGGTCCAAGATACAACATGCATATATTGAAATGTTTGCTATAAAATACTATGACTAAGATTCGGATCAGCATGATGTTAAAAACTTCAAGATGTGACAGGAAAACCTCGGAACAGGACAGAAAAATAAGACCTAAAAATATGATGAGCTCAAAATGTGCTTACTAGTCTACCAAGGCAATGGAAGCCTCGTCACTTTTGGGAGGAAAAAATGTCAACCAAATTCAAAACTTCCACCCGAATTTTGAGTTTCAGTCCTATTTGCCCCGTACAGCCTGACTACACGAGTGAAGGAGGCCTACCATTATTGCAGAATACAAAAACGAAAATAGATGCATCAAAAAGACGACGACACCAGCAACAAATGTGTGTACAAAAGAGAAAAAAAAAACTCTTTAAGAGACAGTGCAAGGGGTCTAGGGGAACTATATAGTAGTAGTCAGACTTTGATGTATTACACATTTTGACCATTCAAGAGCAAACAAAATTAAAATAAGATGCAAGTAAAAAACTGGCGGAGGGGAAAAGAGGATGTGAAGGCTCTTTTTTGACTGAGGAGGTTTTTTTTTACTATACAAGGGAGCGATGACAAAAAGGTAAAACAACGTGGAAGTTGGCAGCATAAAAGAGAGGGTCGTGTGATAGGGGAGGGCGGCTGAATCACCGCAGACGGTGATCAATCAAATCTTTCGGTCGTGGAAATCGGCATAGCAGCCTCGTAGGATTTTGACCGTTCATGCGCAGTAACGTACGGTGACCGTGTGAGCTACGGTTGATCGGTTGCATTAGGCCCCTTTCACACCGCGAGGGAAAACGTCTCTCGCTCGCTCGCGGGAGCGTTTTTCGCTCATAAACCTCTCCTTTTCGCACTACGAGTGAAAACGTCTAGTGGGGTAGCTGTAGCTATACAATTTTACGTAATATTGAAAAAGATCAGTCTTTGAGGCAAAATACTAAATAACTTGATGTCTCAGTCGACTCGAGAGGTCTACTGCCTAAAAGCCTCACGTTTCAGGTTCTTTCGGACCATTAAGAAATCCCTTGGCTTGCCAAAATTTCCAGAAGAAAGGATTTGTTAGAAGGTGAGCAATTTCGTCTGGTCACATTCAATTTCAAGTGACCAAAAATATAGGTCACATTCAAGTTTTTGTTTTAAAAAAATCGTTTAAAAACAGTGAGGGATAATTATTTTTTAGTTCACCACTCACATGAAAAAAATCACAGAGCAACAGTTTTGGAGTGGAATAAGTGTTTTTCTGTTTCTAAATGTAGTTAAAAGTGGCACAAAAGTTATTAAAATGATCAAAGCATGATAATGGGTTTGTATGCAATCGGAACCTTTGGAAAAAAACCTGTTGAATATCTGAAATTCTTTTATCTGATCATGCTGTATGAACGGAACTTTGAAAGCCTATTTTTCTTTGCAAATTCGGATCAGCATTATGCATGTACTAAAATTATAGCTCGGGAGGCGGGAGCGAGTGAAGTTCGTTCCTCGTGAGTAGGGTTCAAGATGAAGAGCGGCGCTCCCGTCCACGCGCCTCGCTCGAGATGCAAGTCTAGTGAGCGCTTGCGCTCCCAGTGTGGATGCTCTAATTAATTTATACTTCATGCGTTTCTCGCGAGCACGTGAAATATCGCTCGTAGCGTGAAAGAGGATAACGACAGCGAAAAACCCATACAGGGTGTGAAAATCCTGGAGGAATCGAGCGATTTAAGAACAAGTTTCGGGTAACCATTCAACTATCCAACTGTTGGAGGAAATTTTTAGGTAGAAACCAACATGACTGATCGTTGACATGTTAAGAACTATTTTGACGGAGGGACTGTGCTCAAATCCACCTACTTCTAGTTTTAGACTTGAATAGAAATTTAGACTCAAAAAGAGGTTCATATATCGTGGTATCAGGAGTTTTTTGATTTTTTGGCTGGCCTGAAGGCCTATTTACTACGCAAAAGTCTCTAAGCAAGTCCCTTTTCCGTCCAAGTAACTCTTTTGGCATAAGAAATTTGTATAGTATCCATGACAAGGTTTCTAATAGAGATAGTTGACGGCCATCTTCGCATTTTTGAAACCTTTTTCAAAAGAGATACACAATTAGATGTATTTTTGTCTTTAAAGAGATAGTCTCTATTTCTCATTTCTCGTTCGTTTGATAGTGATATCGTCCTTCGTTCATACGCTGCCATATCGGTCATTTTGATCACTCATCGTTCATTGAAAATATGTACCTACGTACTTACTCTCGGTTCATGAGTGAAAACGTACAAGTGCGGGTTGAGGGAGGTGGGTACCTAAGAGATAGTTCATCGCTCATTATAGATAAATATAATACAAACATTATGCCATCTAATTCGACTTTTGCTTCCTCACAACCGAAGGTAGGAAAGCTTCGTATTCGTGCAAGAGTAAAAAAAAAAAAAAAATGTACGTCTCCAAAATGAAGATTTCCACTCACATTTTACGTTTCAGTCGTCTGTCTGTCTGTGGTCAGTTCCTTGTAACGCCCATAACAACCCGAAATAATGGTCGAAATGGGCTAAAATTTGGAGGGGTGCGGGTTGGGTCACAGATGATCCCACACCAGAATCATTGAAGAAGTACTGCAACTTTTGCATGCGCATGCGCAAACATGAAACACTTAAACCCCCATAACTACCTTGACTCGCTGAAATGAGTTCAAACTTGGAGGGTCGATCAGGAATAATACTTTGATAGTTCCATATGAATTTCATTGGAATCAAATTTCGTAGTGCAAATTTCGTCTGCGCCTGCGCGAACATGAAATGTCGACCGTTTCACTGTAACGCTTCTGACTAGGCGAAAAATTTTCGTAGAAAGCTGAAAGTTTGAGGGTACACGCGGTTTGGATTGCAGATGGTCCTGAATCAAAATCGAAACCATACGGTAACTTCCGTCTGCTCATATGTGCGAGCGTCAGATCCTCGTACCGCCCATAATTACCGTGCAAAACATCGCAAAACGGTGACATTTGGAAGACAGATGGTGAGGTGTTGGATTATCAAACGCATGTAACCCATGCATGGATGCTCCACCTGTCCACTGAATGACCCTACCCAACTATTCTATATGTTCATGTGATTCAAGTGAGGAAGCTTTACCGCCTACTCGAACTGTCAGACGTTTTTCTGTTTATAATTGAGACTTCTCCCATTTTATTTAAACTTTTTTCCGATTTATGTGTAAAAACTTCCAAGCATGGGCTCTTTTCACTATCTCTTAGTGAACAGGCTGTCAATTTCAGCTGCGAAATTATTTTCTACAATTTTTCACGTACAATTTGATTGGAGAAACAATGGATCTGTACTCGTAGCACCGAAGACATTAATTTTGGTTGGGGCTCAAAATGCATCCTTTGAGCCCCTTCAAAGCTTTTAAAGCACCGAAGCTGCACAGTCTTGGAGAGCTGTTCAGCATGAGTGCTGTACATCAACTATTGAAGGGTCCCTAGTGCACACTCAATTCTCCCAAGGTATTTCTTGGAGATTCCTAGAATGAAGACTACGGCGGCCCAAAATTATTTGCTGGACAAATAATTAAAATCGCCAATACCTACGAAAATAACTCACAGGAGATCTAATTTAACGTATTAAATTAATACAAAAATGTATGTGCTCATCAAACGAACTAAAAGCTGAGTTGAAGAATTATTACAGAAGTGAATTCAAATAAGTATTATAATAAATACGAGTAGATATGGAATGATATTAGATTATGATAGCTGAAACGAACTTTATGAGAGGGAATATATTTTATTTATAATATTCTTAAATTATTTAATGTTCTTACTACCCTCGTATTCACTCAATGTAGTACTACTAAACAGATCTATGCAGAAGGTGCATCTATAATATAGTTAAATAATAAAACTTTGTGTATTTGCAGCGGTTTTGTTTAAATTACATATACGGAAATAATTATGCGTTATTTTGAAAACCAGTGCCACTTATAACAAAACTAAATGAACCACTTGTGTACATGACAATCACTCAGCTGGAAAACTTGATTCAAACTGATATTTTATGGCTCAACGTATTTGCGCTATTTCATGTTGGTTTAAACTTATACGTACATAACGTTCCACCAGCTGTGGGTTTTTGCTTCAGTATCGATCTCTTCGTATCCCGTTCCGTTGAATAAATTCCAAATTTTCCTATACCATGAGAACCCCCCCCCCTTCCCACCTATTATAATAAAAAGTATTCTCCTCCGATTATGATTCTTGCGAACTCAAGGAAAACGGTAACAGGTGTTACAAAGACAACGCGTTCTCCTTGGATTACGACGGGGGGGGCCAGGGCAAAAAAAACTTAATTCCAGATGGTAAGAATCGAACCACGGATTTTACAGCTTCCTCCCCTACTGCAGATCTGGAATGAGCACAGCTTGCAGAACCTGACTTAGTATTTAGATGCAGATATCACATTTATCGGGATGAGTGAAAACAAACTATCTGAGGGAAAGGTTTTGTTAACTAAATTGTTTCCTAAAAACGTCCAAATAAATTTTACAAGCATGTAGGTACCTAAAAACTCAGGGGTTCTCTATACTCGTTTTCTCTGGAGCCGTTCACCCCAAGTTAGTTCTTTATATTGATTTATTGTATTCCTTATATTTTATTTATCGTTCCATTGAATTTTATTTATCGTACTAATGAATTTTATTTATCGTTTCAATGAATTGTATTTATCGCACTGAATTCATAAACTTATCTTGAGCAACTCATCAAGTTGGTTGTTCCGTGTGATACAATTTCATTTGAAGAATGATGGTTATTTTGGATTTTGTTGATAGGAACCTACTTTTGTAACACGAAAAAAAGTTATGCCTCACGAATAATAACAAATAATATTAATGATAGAATTCTTGAATCTACCGCGTATTTAAGAAACTGTAATTCTGTCCGGCGGGCTCCACTGCTCGACTTATCCTGGGGGAAGCCCGAGGGTAGGTAATGACCACAGAAAACAGTGATGTGCGCAGAAGGGGCATGTGCACAGGTTCATGAAAAATCGTTGTGACCATCAAATTTTGAGTATGGTGGGGGGGGGGGGGGGGCTAAAAATATTTTTTTTCCCCCATGCTCGATTCGAAAGGTCATTGTTGAAAATATAAAAAAAGTTAATTAAATAAAACTATAATTATAAATAATTCTAGATTTGGATTTTGTTCGACACACTCGCATCCTAATGTTCCAGGGCTGAGGACGTATTTTTCAATAACGGGATAGAAAAATATTTTTCCGACGTCATTGGTTCTTCAGCCCGTCTTGAGTAATACTTTAATTATTAATACTTTAATTATCATAGAAAAAGGTTCATCAACTCTGCTGCACTACAGCACCAGCTCTCGTTCTTGTGAAGATGAGCTTGAAAACACGTAGACATGGTGATGTGGAGATCCACCTACCGTGCTTCCTGGCTCTGCCAAGGACTCACCTCTTGGATGAGTTAGAGACTGCCTTCACTATGGTTATGACCAGCAGCCTTGAGAATCAGCCTCAACATCCCCTCCTCAATCGCCTATCGCTATGCTGAAATGGCCCGTGATTTACAGCCATACCTATTTTTCTTGATATTTTCTTCGTTTCGTTCGAAACAAATGCAGTATTAAATATGAAACGACGACGGTCATAACTTTCGAGTCGAATATAAATGTACCCGCCAGTAATTCAATAAGTTTCATTCAATGGACCATCCACACCTATAAAAAGGTAGTTCGCTACAACTATGTAAACGCAACTATTCTCATGAAATAACGATTGTCTAATTAACGTGCTATAACGCCTTATGTTTCAGTTAATTCTATCCGACCAATACTATGCTAACCGATATATGCAGACCGCCAAATATATATATATATATATATATATATATATATATATATATATATATATATATATATATATATATATATATATATATATATATATATAAGAAAATTTGGATAGTGCCATCTTAAATTACCATAAAACGGAGAACAGTTCAATGAGGTTTATGGTGGTATGTATATGGTTAGGATTTTAAGAATTCCAATTATGTTTAGTTCATGGATCGTTGTTTCGAAGAGGATTCAACGTAGCGAGGGGTTTACCAGTGTTAAGAGGACCTGTATTTGCGTGATAAGCTTTCTTCATTGATTTTGTAACGGAATAAGAACGATAAGTTTCCAGGTTATCAACAAGTAATCTGCCTATGACTACATTAAGTGATGCAATTAACGTAGTGTTCGATGATGTTAAATCCACGAATCTAACACCAATATGTACTCTGCGTGGTAATGCATTTCGACTGAGCGAGTTTCCATTAGTGATGTGCTAATGTCATAGGATTTCTATTGATTGGTATTGGTATTGACTGGTATTTATTGTACGTGACAAACAGAACAACCGACTCATCTATAGGTTATGTACACCATCTCCATAATAATTCGTAACGTTTCGTTTTCAGGGCGAAACTAAGTTTTCTTTATCATTCACGTTGTTATCACGGGATTGCCTTAACGTGGGGGGATGAGAAGGGAAACCATTATGTAACCTTCCACTCGGTCAGCCGGTACATGAACCACTGTTGAAACTTTCAGTAATTTATGGTCTATGGTGTAGTTATTCATCAACTATCTACCACGTCAATTTAGCACCTAATAAGGTTGACAAATACCTACATGCCTTATGGTACGGGATTCATATACATAGAAAAATATGGACACAGTTATTTAAACATGTGATAGTTAGATGGTAAGATTATATACTTTCAACAAGCTCACCACGTTTGGATGATTTTGGCGGGAGACACGCTTCAAGTTGGTGTCATGAATCACTGATGTCTGATCACTTGAAGGAACTTCACTAGGGTCGGCACTGAGTTTAGGCATCTTGAACGTAGAAATACGCACGTCTACGTGGCAGGAGTATCAAAAAACGTTCGCCTGGCTCCCTTGAGGCTCCTGGGCGAAATTGCATGTGAAAAGAGACCTCCAAGACGACCCGAAGAGAAGCAATGGCTGCGAGTAACTGACAGAAGACAGAACAGCAGGGAGAGCGACTCTATCATTCGTATCCGAAATGCGAGCGAGAAGGACGGAGCTACAGGGAAGCCTGATGGTAACGACAGAGACAGGGATAGAGTCATCAGGGCAGGGGAGGCTAATGAGAGCCAGGGAGGGGTGGGCAAATGGGGGGCCCCCCGCACAAATTGTTATCTAATGGTCTTTTACATTAAGATAGGTTATGATAGCCCAGGGGTCGGAGGAGGTGGGATACCGAGGGTTTTCGCCGGAAAAAGATCGTTTTTTGGCAGATGATCGAGAAAATCCGCACGGCGTTCGATTGAAATTTGAAAACAACTTAGACGCGTTGAAAACAATTAAGAAAATCGTAAAAATTTCTCGCCGTATCCATGTCTACTTATCCCACCCCATAAAAACCCGTAAGCATGAGCCATAAAAATCCCATAAAACTGCTAAATTTTGGAACTGGCAAGCAGAAGATGTTCTCACACCAGAACATTCGATTAATTTAAATTTT
Source organism: Leptopterna dolabrata (assembly GCA_954871275.1). NCBI lineage: Eukaryota > Metazoa > Arthropoda > Insecta > Hemiptera > Miridae > Leptopterna > Leptopterna dolabrata. The sequence goes on along the minus strand of OX940982.1, from coordinate 20,009,323 downwards.
TTCAACGATCAATATCAAACTATTGTTTCGCCTCCTACCATGAAACTGACACTTCTAAACAGCGTCTGGCAAGGTGTGAACACAGCTTCCTTGGAACACTCGACCTCAAATACTGGGCAACGGGTTTCTGGTGGGACTATTCCATTCATGCACATTCAAATCCATCCACGAAATAAGATCAGTGTGTGTACTGAGTATACAGCGTTAATATACTGAGTATGATGAATGATAATGCGGTGGTGCATGATCGCCGTCCTTAGCGCGAAAGTCGTGCCTGAATGGCACTTCCGAGTTCTTTCTTATAATAAATCAACCAAAATAGACTTAATCGCATATTCGTTATGTCCTGTACGGGCTACCACCAGTTGAGCGCAAATACCTTATAATGCCACCGGTTGAGCGCGAAAGCGTGCATTTTTGGCCGCCAGTTGAGCGCAACATGGGTACGAAATAATAGTACGGAAACCGCCAGTTGAGCGCGAAGGACATTGAAAACGTGGACAGGAATTGCGACAGCATATAATATGGGAAACAATATTGGAGCAAACAACAAAAATGCTGGTTCATAGAATAAATTAAGTATGGTTTAATAGATTAAACGTCTTACCTCCGTCAAATTAACGTAAATATTCCATGCGCTGATGCAATTCGTCGTCGGTGTGGTCGAGTGGCATATTAAGAGTAGTAATTCCTAATTTTCCGGACGAGATCGATCGGTTCAAATTCGAAGCTGGTGTATTTTTTGATGCAATTGTCAAGAAATTCTCTCCTGTTAGTTGCTACAGTCCGTTTCCTTTTTTTTGTCCACGCCACACCGTCGCGCACTTCACGGTCTTCGCGGAATTTATAGCCGTCATGCAAAATCAATGGTTTCCCCTTTTCGCTATATACGATTTCAACTTGAGTCATCGAGATTCCGTTGTTTGCGAGGTCACCAGCTTCCGAAGGTCCCGACCGTACTGAACAAAAGCCTATCACACGCATCTTATCTGCAAGTGAACCGGTAAACGGGGCGGAGTTCGTAAGCAACAAAACATGAAAAAACGGACCCGGGCATATTCCATCTCTTAGGACAACAAACCATGATTTCGGGTTCACTCCATCTCTTCGTTGTCCATAAAAAGAGGTGTCGCGCTCAACTGGCGTGCAGTTTGAGGCTATTCTGCGCTCAACTGGTAGGGATTAATTCCTAGTTTTGGTCGTTTGCGCTCAACTGGAGTTTTCCCTCCTGTACAGATACTGTTACATCAAGTTCAGATGATTTGTCCACCTTGGACACCACAAACTCATTCATTTGATGTTCGTTGGACTTGAATGGTTTCTCTTTACAATATAACCAACGAACCTCAACTGAATGAATATGCGGTTGCTGAGTTGGACGACACATGCGAACTTGCTTCGTAATAAAATTTTCTTCTTCCTAAATTGTTTACGTAATCTGCAAGGTAGGCAGGCATTTTTAGTTCAACAATGTATACAGACACAAATAACAGAACAGACCGAACAACAAATCTAGCCACAATCAACACTAAAGTTCTTCCGGTTTCTCATCCGACAGAACCCGGATCACTGGATCCTGTCAAGCCAAATAATGATGAGGCAAATTCAGCGGAAAGTCATCGGAGAAGCTGTAGGACCAGAAAAACGCCAGCTTACCTTGCAGATTACGTAACAAATTGAGGAGGGGCGAAAATTTTGTATTATTACGAATCAAGTTCACATGTATTGGCCAACTTGGCAACCACAAATTCATTCAGTCAATGTTCGATGAACAAAGCCTTAAACTCGAAAGGTTTCTCTTTACAGAAACGACCTTGAGACTCGAAAATGTTGTACGAGTAATCACCACCGTAGGAAAATCCTCAGAACCATAAAAGATACTTACGACTTGTGCGCAAGATTCAAGATGAAAATTATTGCTATTATTGCTTGATCTTTAGAAGATCCATGAGTACGCAAATAACTCCTGTGAGTTTCATCACAACCGGTCGATCGGAAGCGGCTAGCGTTCCTCGTTTGCACATGCTCGTTTTTATCCTGAGGGTATATCTACTTATCTTGGAACTTTTCAAGGAATCTTATTCTCGCATTATTGAATTCTGTATCACTGCTGCTCCTTCCTTCCCACCTCTACCACCAAACTGGATCCAACGTGTGTTCATACCAATCGAGACGCTGTTAGATAAACTTCTATTTCGAAATGGGATTCGTTCGCTTATCGGATTCAGAGCCTTCGGAAGCCCTCCAGTGCCACGGACGGGACGGGGTGAAGATCATCGTCCATGTGGAGGCAGTTGAAAGGGGCCATCTTATGCTGGGACTTCTCGCCAAGATGAAAACGAAACCTGTTTGGCAACGAATGAAATAACTGGTATCAAGAACCAGTTCCAGGTTAAAATCAACCTGTAATGTATAAAACGACAGAGGTAACCCAATACGGTCGAATGCCTTGATGGATTTCAATGAAGTTTTTTTTTTACAAATGCTTGGATTTGGCCTGGAAAGTTTGTGACTTCTCATATCTTATCACATCATATAATTTGCTCAATTCTCATTTCTTTGTAAATTACCGCGTCGAAGAACTAAAATGTATGGACAGCGAGTAATCGGCCCGTTGAATATTTGAAAATTGTTATTCGGGATGCACTTATAGTAGGCTCCATCGGTCAGTGAAATAGCTACAGTTGTGATGAGCGGTGTTGAAGCGAAAGAGGGAAGCGATATCATCATCGAAGGTACAGTAACAATTATTCAGTATTGTGATAAGTGTAAGGTTTTTGTTTAACGTTCCTAATCGAAGTGAGCACGAATTACCGAAAACGTAAGATCGAATCGACTCGAACAATGAGAACTTGAATGAGAAATGCAACCTGTGAAAGCTTGAAATATTTCGATTACTATTCATTCAATCAAATAACAGTAATCTTTAAAAAAGAAAACGTTCGTTTAAAAAGAGGTTTGATGTGATATTATTTTGTTCGTTTTGGTTTACTATTCTGTGAACAATACACCTATGTATTCGCTTAGCAAAAACTTTTTTGTACACCCCCTCAAAATTGTTTTCTTTTACGTTTCAAGGTAGATTCCAAAAATTGGTGTTTTAGAAACATGAGGTTGTGAGGTATCGTTTTCCATATTTTTTTAGAGAGAGGAGACAAAATATGAAGTTGATTTTGATCTGGAAAATTGAGGTTCTAACAAAGTTTCAGCTTCCAAAGTTCATGTTTCATGAGTCAAAAACCTGGGAAATTGTCTGAAATCACCAAAAATTTGTATAGTAACACTGAAGTAGTTTAAAACAGGTGAATCAAGACAATTATATGTCACTATCAAAGATGGCCACTATGATCAAAGATAATTTGTCAAAAATATGAGCCTAATTCGAGTTTTGGGAGCCAAAATTGGTAGAAACCATAAAAATTAGCTATTTCAATTATTACACATGAAAGAATCAAACTGAACAGCCAAAATTTGTACAGGTATGTCAAATAGACTGATAAGCCCACGTGACAAGGACTTTGCAGCGTTTTCCTTTTTTTCACTTTCTTTCTTATCATGGTTCTTATGAATAAACTATTTCTTCTTTACCTACTACTGGTACAACTTATTCATTTCATGTTCTGTCATATCATTGTCCAACCTCGATTAATTTCGCTTGCTTACACCGCCTGTGGGGCGGGTAAGTTTGCTAGTAGCTAAGTCATAATACAATTTTGAAAACTTGTTGCTAAGAGACAATAGTGTCCATAGGTCTGTAGGTAATTCAAAATCTGAATACCTGGTAGAATATATAGAATGTGTTTTATACCGCTTCCAAGTGTTTCGTCTCCGAAATCCGGAACTGTCCAGTGAATTCCGGACTTTCGGTCGCGCTTGACCCTGTCAAATGTAGAACCTGATGTAACGAAACAGGGAAATACACAGAAGGATTCGAGGGAAACAGATGTGATGACGGGAGGGGGTGGAGGTTAGCGATCATCGTCCATGTGAAGGCAGTGGGAAGGGGCGGTCTTTCGCTGGGGCTTCCCGCTGGAGGCGCCACCGTCGCTGCCTTCCAGTTCGAATCCTGTTTCAAACCACCACCGGCTTCCCTCAGGGTTGTGTGTGCGTAGTTTCTCGTGACAGAACGTAACCTGTATTCCCCCATTTTTTCCTGTATTTGCATAAAAAGTGAGTTTTGATTCCGCACATCTCGCCGACTTTTCAAATTGTACATTTTTCCGCGTGGTTCATCGGGGAGAATCCATATCAGGTACCTATCTCTATTATTTACCCATTATAACACATGTATGTTATGATTTAAATTTATTTATGTCAATTTGATTTACAGTCAAAATTTATTTTTTCTCGATAATCGGAAATTATAGGTACCTACTCTCGTTCATAATTTCAATTACCGCAGTCAGGTTAAAATATCCCTCGAATCACCTAATAATGTAGCGCGATAAAGTGCTATCCTACGTAAGACCTAAATACTATTATATTTTTACCGATTTACTTCACAACTATTTTCAACCCCATTTCACACTGCTCAAAATAATAGAAACTCATTAGGTAATATTATTTTGAAATTTGTTTTTTTATGTGAGGATGTAAAAATATCACCTATTTTAAAGCATTGGCATTGTAGGTACTTACACAATTTTTTCACTTGCTTGTGGTGGAACCTAAGCGAAGACCTATTATTCAAATCCTAGTTCTAATGATGTGTCTACCTCACTCAAAATATTTTATTTACATATAAATTTAGTAAATTTGAAACGATAATTTATTATACAGCTACCTGTCAAATTACGTCATCAGTTTATACCAAAATGCGTGTAGATTCGACGCATGACACGAATGCATTTGTACGTAACGTAAGATGCTTTAAAAATTCTATACGCTCACATTATTTATGTACTGGTGATGATTAAATACTTAAAGAGAAAGTAATTTGAATTTCGCAGTCGGTAAATACGAAAACTTATTTTGATGAATTATGTGGTGAGGGCGCGGCAGCTCTCCGTCAAAACTAGTTTCAGGCCGCACCCAAACCTGATCAATTGCCATGATTTGCAATAGAGTACGTAGACAAATAAATCTATCAGTGCGATAAAACCTTTTCAATGATCGGATCTTGAACAAAATGTTTGTGTGATCAGCTAGATTCAAAGAAACGCGAAGCGTGATAAAATAATTACGACATAAAATTTATAGCTTCAAAATACTGTGACTCGAATCTAATCATGCAGTGTGTGGGGATATAATTATTTCTTCCTTATATATGATCATAATCAAAATTAAACACTTCTAACTCATATCACATACAAATTCGCTAATAGCCAGTAGACTGTATAATATGTAAACAATGGGACATTGATTGTGTGGAGGAAAGCTGTTGATTGTTCATGTTTTACGTACGGATGCAGATTTTCCAAATAGGAGTGAGATGAGGTCGGTGAGCGAAAAAAGTGGTTCCGGAAGGGATGGCAGCGGGATTGTCAAAGGAGGCGGTGACTTCAACGTACGGCTCCCTGCACTGTTCCGGGATACTCTGCCATCCCGTTCTCACGAAAGTTTCTATTTAACTGATGCGCTTAAATATTACATTCGACCATTACAACTTGAAATTTTAATAGAAAAAATATAGCAACTTGAAATTAATGTATCGACTTCGCCTTAGTACAATCGATAAATAATTAGGCAAACTCCATAATATGAATGCATTCATACCTGTGAAATGTGCATGTTTGCCATTTCTCCATATTACTGCCCATTACACTGAACATTACCAATACGATCACATCCGTCAATGGCTAGAAATTCGTTGTTTCATTTTCTATTTTAGAGCATGTTAAGGGCAAATTAATTTTAATGCAAGTCGTTTCATGTCGTCATAAATCTCTCATGAATCGGTAAATTAAAAATGATAATCACAGTGAAATAAGGTACTTTATCTATTATCAAGCTGAAATGAGAACAGATCTGAAGCCATCTGAAGAACTTGTGTGTTCACAGACAACTATAAAAGCTTATTATGGCTACCTCCGATGGTTTTGAATTCCTCGTTTCATTTTCTGTTCCAAGTCAAACGTGGATATTTGTTGGTTGCAATATGCAGTATTTGAGCATTTACTGTTCAAAAAGCCTTTTCATGCTCGATTCAAACGGTGGATTATTGAAAATGATCAACCAAAATGAAGATAATGCGTCTGTAAAGGTGTCTTACTGAATTTATTCTTACATGAAGGTGACCTACAGTATTCATCAAATTTTTCACGTAGTGCCAGAGCAGTATGATATTGAATGTGTTGACGATTTTTAGCTTGACGCATTTCTACGCGCTCACTGAGCTTTGTTTGGTTATTACAAACATTTTGAAAAAAAAAAATTACATCACGAAGCCAAGAGGATTCTGAATGATCTGCAAAGGATTTGTATCAAAAACCTTCCAAAAAATTCATGTATCTTCAGATCTTTTTAATATTCAGGTATCTTATTATGATTCAGGTATCATTCTACTAAGTATAATCTGGAACCTCGGTAATAGCGTAATTCGTCATCTAAGAGGTATCCTATGAAACGCGAGGATTATCGGTCACTGTTCTGAAACTTGAAATCTCAACTGCTCATTTCTCTGCGTAATCTCCGAGAATCGAACGTTTCCATTGCACGACCGATATTCAAAATTTATTTATTTATTTAAGGTTTATTTCTGCCTTTTCTTCACCAGCCCTTGATACATAATATATGTACATTCGGGAGATGCCGTTCAAGAACGACATCCGTTAAGGTAGTGAGTAGGTGAAAAATGAAAAAAAAAAAAAAAATTGCCTTAAAAAAACTACACAATTTGACGAATAAAATGACATATTGAAAATGTATTTTGGGTGCTCCTAAGTGCATGAGAAAAATACAATAAATTGGGTTCTAGAACTGCCCGGCGCCGTAGGATGGGTTGTCCGCTTCGCGCAACATAGTAGAGATGACAAACATAAAGTGGGTATAACAGTATATGGATAGTCAAAAATGAGATAAGATCAGGTGATGATAACATTAGTGCAATGCTATTCTTCTTCATTCATTCCACATCACATTCTCCATCATCACTGTATCGTGCAGGGCACTGAAAGCTGTGTTGAGATGCGTGGAGGCAAGCTTTTCAGAAAAACTGCTCTCCTGAAAAATTACCTTTTTTCAACTTTGGGTATCGTTTTCCCAAGAACGGTTCATCGCAGCGTGGTGATCCAATTTTTGCCTGATAGAGGAATAAAAGAGCTTCAAATAAGTCGTATAGTTTTGTGAAATACGGCTTGGCTTATGTGGTACGATTAAAAATGTTGTGTGAATAACAAAAAATCGGGGTCAAAAAAGCCATTTTTTTTATCGCATGTAAAAATTGATTTTTGTCATATCGAAAAACTATCGAACTTGATTGAAAAGAAAGAAAATGTGTACAATGTATGTACAATGTGTACATACTGTAAAAATTTGAACGAGATAGCACTGACAGCAACCGAGGAAAAGGTACTTGAAAATCGTCAAATCGCCTCTCTGTTTTGGTAGTTACCCACTCCCCTTTAAAACAGACGTAGTAATACATAGGTACCTCTCCCGATCTGTTTAAAATCCTCGACTCAACACGCATTATAGTGGTCTGTGATCTGGTTTATACCCCTTCAATTGACAGTTTCATGTTTGTACCTATCAGATTTTGCAAAGAACCTAGCAAATCGAAATGTTATCGGCGTGGAAGCACGAAATCTCCATCAACCATTTCTAGTGTATGACCGATATCCGATATCACGTCCTTTTATCTAGTCCATCTGTCTGTCTGAAGGTATTTCTGCCTTTTCTCCATCAGCCCTTGCAGCTGTGTACTCTCGGGAGATGCCGTTCAAGAATCACATCCATTAAAACATACGTAGTAATACACATTTACCTTTCCCGATCTGACCGAAATCCTCGACTCAGCCCACATTAAGAATGGTGGTCTATGATCTGGTTTATACCCCTTCTATTGACCGTTTCATGCTGAGTACAAAAACTTCCACTGAACCGAGTAAACCGAAATATTCATACTATGAAAGCTCGAAATACGAATCGATCATTCCCAGGGTATGGACGATGTCCAACATTCCATGTATCCGTCTGTCCGTCTGTCTGAACGTCTGTCCGCCTTCCCTTCGCCGCTCCTTCAAAGGGTGTGACGGATGTGCGGCAGGAGGTTTTGTGGAGACGGGGGAAACCAAGGTTTGGGAAAAGACGTCGGAAGTAGCGATCACCTGGGGGTCCTCCTCCTGTCACAGGGCAAAACTATCAATCATTCCGAGCACTTGGTCACTCATCTGCCACCCTTCAACGCTCTTACAACGGCTATTTGTGATACGACTATGTTTATTCGGGGGATATCGTTCAAGAGTCACAACCACACAGAGAGATATCGTTCAGCGAACCTCTGCCATCTACTAACTACACACTTGTCGATCAGTCAACCAGGTTAGATGTACGGCTACATATTAGCCGTTGCATGCCTCATTTTCAATTTAATTCTACTACTGATATAAGCTGTTAGAATTTTGACATACGTACGTTTTAGGGAATTTTGAAGAATCACCCTAATTTATTCCAGTATTTAAAGATTTTTCATAAGCAGGTATATTATGATCTGTATGTGTACATACGCGTTGTTCCAAACGATATCTGGCCATGACTACATGATGAACAAATTTCCAAACTTCGCTTAAATGTTTGTGGTTTCCAACGAATAGCTTTTTGGATTACCAAAATTAGGTTAACTCTGAGGGTTAAAAGACGCTGAAAATCCTCTAATCCATTTTAAAATTACTAAAGTTGGTTTAGGATGTAAATCGGTAAGGGTAAAAATAGCAATCAATACTCAAAAATATTCAAATTCATGTCATTACTTGAAGGAAATGTAGGACATTTCCCGCTGATCATGAATATACCACGTTTTAAGGGTCACTGAACAGACGTCGCCCACTTTTCAAACCCCACTTTTGTGAAATTTATGGGCAACGAAATACCAAAAGAAACGCGAAAATTGAAAAACCCTTCGAATGAACGTTGTAGGGACAACATTTAAAACTGGTATCAGATTAGACTAGCTTCCAATTTTCCATAATTAATTTTCCCTTCTGTGAATATTTCACAAAATCCTGGATTCCCAGCGTTCGGTATCGGGGTGAGTTTGAAGATGAACAATTTTCGAAAACAAAAAGTGGGTCAAATTTATGTTTGGGGGGAGGGAGTCAGAATAGCTAAAATCGCCAATACTTCATATACACTCACTGAAACTGGTATAAAATGGTGACCCGAGATTAAAATAAATCATTTTACTATTTAAAAAATAAAAAATAAAAAATAAAGTGGCCAAAGCATAATATTGATCAAAAGTTAGCCATATTTGAGTTAGGGTGACTTATCGAGTGAATGAACACAGCTCTTAGCTCATTAGTGACGAACTTGAATATTTATATTTCTTTAAGTTTAATTTTCCATTACCCTCATTTTATTCGTCTCATGTTCTTTAAAATTTAATAACACACAAGAATCTATGAGATATTGGTGGAACTAAAGAAAAAACCGTTTCAACTAAATTCACCATAATACGTATCACCCCCAAATAATCTCTTACTGTTCATTCACAGTGGATGTTGATGGGGGATGGGGGGGGGAAGTCATTCACTGCACCCTACTAAGGGGTCAATACTTGCTAATACTTGGAATAAAATAGCTTGAAATGACCAAAAGTAGGTTTTAAATAACTGAAATAGTTATAGGAAAACATTTCGAAAATTCTCTCACACGCTGCATGACTGGAACTTATTGTTTCTGTTATGGGTACGGTGACCATAATTTTCTGACATGAAAAGAAGGACCAGTGGAACTGTTCGTAAAAATGAGAACGTTTTAAATACCATTCAATGTGCTTCTTATAACTATACAGATGGTTGCATTAAGCAGATGATGTTTTGCGGAAACTGGATGTTAGGTATCCGATGACCTCGTTTTGAGGAGTAATGTTAAGTAAAGGGACGCAAATAATACAACTTGACTTACGAGAAAAAAGCTCTTTAAACATGAGCAATTTAAGAAAATCTTTTTACTAGTCATTAACACCTGCTCAGCATAATAATTTGTAAGCGTATCTACCTAATTCGGGAAGCCTTACTTCATGGATAAAAAGTTAGCTTTCTACTCCTCATCTTAAGGGACGTCCCCTGAAACTGTACACCACAAAGATGGGGTAGTGCACGTCCTTATTATTTTTAAATTAAAATTTTTATTTTTATTTTTATTTCATTTCAGCATACTTAATTTTATTTTTCATTTTATTTTATATATTTTATTTTATGTATTTTATTTTATTTCATTATTATTTTTAAATGAAAGTAGATAAAATCCTGAAAATTTTGAGACCAACAGCAATGTCCTACGAGAAGTAGTTCTCTCTCTATTATTTTTCAAATATTCCAGCACTTCCGATGTCACAATGGTCAAGGGACTCTCGCCCTGACGAGAGGGGTGAAATGCCGTGGGAAGTGCTGGAATCTTTTGAAAAATCATAGAGTTATCGCAGGACAGTGCGGTTGGTCTCAAAATTCACAGAATGGACTCTAGTTTCATTTAAAATGCTGCGAACTATTACACAACGGTTTATGATTTACTTGTATAATATATGCCCCTTCTGCGTAGATCACTGTTTTCCGTGGTCAATACCCTCGAGCTCCCTCCAGGAAAGCCCTAAATGGAGTACTGGAGCCGGCCCGGGAATTAAAGTTTCATACAAACGCGCGGGATTCAATCATTAATTATTTTTAGTTATCCATGAAGCATAAGAAAAATAATAAACCGTTGTGTACTAATTTACCTGTATATATCCCCCTTCTGCGTAGATAGTTTAATAAACCTTAGTGTATTAATTTACGTTGTGTAATAATTTACCCAACAATATTTCAAAGTTTTTGCAAGTTGTTCAAGTTTTTCAAATGGAATAATATCACAGAACAACCAAATCGACTTCATGCAGCCAACCGTGATTAAAATCATGTGCTCCCTAGCGATGATATCTGGACCGGATTTATACCATTTCGTTCACGATCATGTTTACGAAGCTTTTCGGTGTAAACGAACGGCTGATCGTGCAATGCTCCGGGTGGTACGGCGTAAAGACAGAAATTTTGGTTTATTATTCTGAGAATAATACACCTATGTAATCGCTCAGTAAAAAAATTTATAAAACCCCCTCAAAATTTTTTCTTTTACGTTTCAAGGTGCGTAGATTCCAAAAATGCAACGTCCGTCCGCCGTCCGCCGTATCACGTGTACCGGTTTCATTTTCGGTCTAAAAAATTCGTTCTTTCGCACACATGCTCCATTTGGGCCCTAGTTGTGTCCCGAAACTTTGCAGCCCGATCGGAATATACCCAGGGGTGTTATGAGTGAAAATGTGTGTAAAAATAGGTAGGTACTGCGTTTGTGTTTGAATAACATGTTAGTAACATGAGCTTTTGAGGTATCGTTTTCCATGTTTTTGGGACGAGAAGACCGAATATGAAGTCGATTTTGCCCTAAGAGTGGAAAATTGAGGTTCTAAGGAAGTTTCAGCCTGAGATTTACGTTAAGTTTTGGTCTAAAATCGTCGCTCTTCCGCACACAGTTTGGTTCCCCATTTGGGAACACATGTGGGTCCTAGTTGTCCTCGAAACACGGCAGCCCGATCGGCATACACCCAGGGGTGATATTGGGAAAAAATTAGTGTAAAAATAGGGGTTTTCGAGGGAGTTTTGAGGTTTTAGTGAACATGAGCTTGTGAGGTATCGTTTTCCATGTTTTTTAGGGCGAGAAGACCGAATATTTGGTTGATTCTGACCGAAGAGTTAAGAATTGAGGTTGTAACGTAGGTGAAGCTCCCGAAATTAATTTTTTATGAGTCAAAAACATGGGGACTTGTCTGAAATCACCATACATTTGTATAATATCACTAGAAGTTGTATAAACAGGTGAATCAAGACAATTAAATGATACTATCAATGATAAAAAATAATCTGTTGAGAGGAAAAGCCGAGCCTAATTCGTGTTTTTGGGGGCCAAAACTGGTGGAAACCATCAAAAATAGCCATTTAAATAATTGCACACGAAAGAAACAATAAATGAACAGCCAAAATTTCTGTAGGTATGTCCAGTAGAATAATACTCCCATGTGACACGGACTTTGCAGCGTTTTTTTATTGCATTTTCGGATTCTACGTAGGTACCTTGGAACGTAAACGATCTAATTTTGGTTGTGGGTGGGTGGGGGAGGGGGGGGGGTGTTACATTTTTTTCCATGATTCCAAAGGTTCATTATTGAAAATAATGTAAAAAAATATGTATATTTATATATTAGGTATATATAAATAAACCTTTTCTGATCCATGCGCATACCCCATTGTTATATGACAACTTTAGCGAGTTTTCATTTGTTTTCGTGTCAGAAACGGGCCGCTGCAATATTAACTCTTTAGGCCTCCCCTCTCAAGGGGTCTGAAGGACAGGATCACGTGTTGAAAAGTAGTACCGTCCTTCCAAATGAATGATGTCTGGTCTCCCTGGCTATGATAATGTAGAATGACGATATGTGAGGCACATAATTGGTAAGAATTATTATTATCGTATGATGAAATGAGTTCTCACCTCCGAATGTACCCATTTATTAGTAGACACCTACAACCCGCTTCGCAACATCCCCCCCCTCCTCCACCAAGGAAGGACGACCTAAGTCCGTTTTTGCGATTTCAAGAAACATTCCTTCTGCCATCCACCCAGTTCAAGTAATTCAAGCCAGAATTTTTCTATCGTGTCCCAAATTGCCCTCAACTCGACCACATACTGTTGAATTAATTACCTTGCCGATTTTTATCAATTTTAGCGCAATTATACGAACATACGACAGTCTAACCTTGCTGTTTACTTTTATGACTTGTCGAAACGGAATAGGCGCTTCTGACCCCGCTGGAGAAACTACTTCTAAGAAATTCCGCTTGATGACAGTCGGTGTATTACTATAACAAATCAGCCTAGAAATAGGACGGCACTGCATTGAGCTCTAATATACCAGTTCGTCCCAAGTCCCGACTTCATCAGGGGGAGTACAGGACGTTTTCTTCTAACCTAGTATTTCCCACCAGCCTAGTTTAAGCAGCAAAATGGACTTAGGACAAAGTGGTGTTTCATGGCTTTCCATTATTCGTAGAACGTTCAAACCTAGCTCAAAAGATGCGTCTCGCTGAGCTCTACCAGACCTCGTTTTGGTTTATTATTCTGTGAATAACACAACAAAAATTCCCCTCAAAATTCTTTCTTTTACGTTTCAAGGTGCGTCGATTCAGAAAATGCAATGTCCATCCGCCGTCCGCCGTATCATGCATACCTACCGGCTTTATTTTCGGTCTAAAAAAGTCGTTCTTTCGCACACATGCTCCATATGGGCCCTATGTTGTGCACCGAAACTTTGCAGCCCGATCGGAATATACGCAGGGGTGTTATGAGTGAAACGGGTATAAAAGTTTACACACAGCTTTTGAGGTAGGTATCGTTTTCCATGGTTTTTGAGACGAGAAGACCGAATATGAAGACAATTTTTACCAAAGAGTTGAAAATTGAGGTTCTAACGAAAGTTCAGCTCCCAAAATTCATTTTGGTTTATTATTTTCAATAATGAACCAAATGGAATCGAGGATGAAAAAAAAAAAAAAAATTTAACCCCCTCCCCCACAAAATTTTATGGTTTACGTTTCAAGATGTGTAGAATCCGAAAATGCAATAAAAATATTTCTATCTGTCCGCCGTATACCGTACGCCGTACTGGCCACTTTTCTTAGTTACCATGAAACAAAATTGATGAAATTGGGGTTATAGGTTCCGTTCGGGGTCTAGTTGGTCCTCGAAGCTCGGCGTTACCGTCACTCATCTCTAAGGGGTTCAAAATAGGGGATGACATTTTCAGAACGCAGTAGCTCGAAAACTTTCGACAGAAGGTTATGGTTCTTTTACGTTAATAAATTTGTCTAGAGCTAAACAATTTTTTGAGACCACCCGGAGCATTGTACGTCCAGCCGTTCGTGTGCAACAAAAAGCTTCGTCAACATGATCGTGAATCAAACGGTACAAATCAGGTATAAAAACGCTGCAAATCCCTGCACAACGGTTTATTATTTTGTATAGAATACCCTCCTGTTACAGATCACAGCTCTATGTATAGATAACCCTTCTATATAATATGATATGTACTATTCTATTATATACATATTATGTAGATCGCAGACCCTCCGTAGGTTAGTACCTAACCCCATACTCGTTACTAGGTACCTACCTAAATCACGAGTTAAATGTTGCTAAAATAATTCTGCCGATGACAAACAGTACCTAACAAAAAGAAACACACATAATGAAGTTCTGAAAAGAAATTGTTGATGAGGAGTGAAAAAAGTTGCAAAAGTACCTACCAACAAACTCCAGCCCCTTCTACGTAGATGGTATAATGAACCGTTGTGTAATAATTTACCGTTGAGTAATGATTTACCGTAGTAATAATTTACCCATCAATAATACTTCAACGTTTGTTCAAGTTTCACTACCTACCAACAAACTCCAAAAGAGCCATCATTTTTCAAATTAAATAATATCACAGAACAACCAACTCAACTTCATACTCCGCCAATATAATCAGGTGATCCCTACCAATGATTGGCCGTATTCACAAATTCCTATTGTGGGCGCGTCTCTGGTTACGAGATTTGGTTTGAATTGTATACAATTTCATTCACACTGGAGTCGAAAATGCCTGTCGGTGCAAACTTCGGGGCCTTACTGTGAACGAACGGCTGGACGTACGATGCTCCGGATGGTCTTAAAAACTCGCAAGTTCAAGAACTATTTAAAACCGTTAAAATATTTACGTAAAAAAATGGTATAGGCGTTTTGAAAATTTCAACCCCTATTTTGAACCCCTTAGAGATGACTCACAGTAACGTCGAGCTTCGAGGACCAACTAGACGCCGAACGGAACCTATAACCCGAATTTCATCAATTTTTTTTCATGGTAACTAAGAAAAGTGGCCCGTACGGCGTACGGCGTACGGTGTACGGCGTACGGCGTACGGCGGACAGACAGAAATATTTTTATTGCAGTTTTGGATTCTACATACCTTGAAACGTAAACCATCAAATTTTGAGGGGGGGTAAGAATTTTTTTTTACATGCTCGATTCCAATGGTTCATTATTGAAAATAATAAACCAAAATGGTATAAATAAATGAAGGGGCTGGATTTGGTGATCGGTACTTGTGAAACTTGAACAAACGTTGAATTATTATTGATGGGGAAATTATTACACAACGGCAAATTATTACACGAAGGTAAATTATTACACAACGGTAAATTATAACACAACGGTAAATTATTACACAATGGTAAATTATTACATAACTGTAAATTATTACACAACGGTTCATCTACCAAGAAGGGGCTGGATTTGGTGATAGGTACTTTTGCAACTTGAACAACCGTTGAAGTATTATTGATGGGCATGTTATTACACAATGGTTCATTATAGTTGACCACAAATGTAGGTATTGACCACAGAAAACAGTGATCTTTGCATAAGGGGCATCTATTTCACTCCACATCGACAATTTCACTTCAGAACTTCATTATTTGCGGTTTTTTTTTTGCCATTTTAGATACTGCTTGTCATCAACAGAATTATTTTAGCAGCATTCAACTCGTGGCTTTAGGTAGGCACCTAGTAACGAGTACGGGGTTAGGTACTAACCTACGGAGGATCTGCGATCCACATAATATGTACAGAGTAGTAAATATTATATTATATAGATGGGTTATCTATACAGAGAGCTGTGATCTGTAACAGAAGGGTATTCTGTACAAAATAATAAACCGTTGTGCACGGATTTGCAGCGTTTTTTTCTGTTAGCCAAAACCCTGGGAAATTGTCTGAAATCATCATCAATTTGTATAATAACACCATAATAAGTGTCAACAGGTGAATCAAGACAATTAAATGGCACTCGCAATGATCAAAGATAATTTGGGAAAAAAGGAGCGTTGGTAATTCGTGCTTGGGCCAAAATTGGTGGAAACCATCAGAAACAGGTATTTCAATTATTGTACGTGAAAGAAACAATAAATAAACAGCCAACATTTCTGTCGGTAAATAATAAACCTTTGTGCAAGGACTTTGCCGCGGTTTTAACTTAAAACTGAAAAAAATTGAGCTTAGGACGTTGTTGCTAAAGTTTGAGGAGTGGAAGGGGGGGGGGGGTATTAGTTTCCTAGGAAAATATCTCGAACTCGGTACGAAAGAGTACAAGAATGCGGTTGGGAACAGTCGAATGTCCCGGACCCGTGGAATCCCGAAGGTGGTGGAACGGGGCCACGGGATTGGTCGCTCACTGGCGGTCACGTGACGTCCCACCAGCCCACCATCGCAAGAACCTCCCACTCTTCTCCTCCGACAACTCATTTTTACTCGTTGTTTTCGAAAATAATGTTCGTTCTTTTAATTTTTGTTTCGTTGTAGAAGGTTTGTGGTGTGTTGGGTGAGGGGGGGGGGGGGGATTTCTTTAGTTTCTTTCTCTTTTCGAGGTACAGGTCCGCCTGACAGTGACTGAAGTCGGTGTTGCTTCTACTCGAGAGAGAGGGAACGAGTGTCGGCGGGTCAGGGAGGAGGAGGTGCGAGAGAGATAGTGAGTGCGCGAGCGAGGTCTGTTCGGTCTCGGCGGGGAGGACTGAGGCAAATCAACGGGTTCCTCAGTTTTTACTTCTCGCGCGTTCGTTACCTACGAATTCTTCCAAGTTCGATGTATTGAGTTTCCTATCGTTCATATCGATTCGTGTTCCGTGAATATTACGCTCGCTGACCTCCACTTGAATCGCGTACAAACGAATATCAACGAGGCACAGGTATGGCAGAACGGTCACTAATCAGGTCACCTTGCTACGATAACAGTATGAAATATTATCAAATTTAAAATTCGTTGAATGATTTTTTTTAAATACTAAAACCCGGGTGCAGTTGCGTATGTGTCCCCACTTGCAAAACAATGTAAATCTGTCATTATCCTATCAAAAAATGAATCAACGATGTTTGATCAACGTTCAACTACAAAAGAGTTTTAGGGTTTATTGTTCCATTTACTGACTCACAAACACCGTGGGGACACATACGGGTTCTTGACTGTGGTAATAGTTCCGTATGTATCCCCACTTTTTCCAATTCCATATTTCTCATGTACGCGCAGGTCAATTCATCACGAAACCATAGGAAAGGGGAGATTCTGAGGTTTTCGAAACAATCTTCAAATCCATTTCTTCATAGGATAATGAGAGATTTGCGTTGTTTTCAAATTGGGGATACATACGGAACTATACCCGATGTTTTAAAGCACATAAATAAATTCTATCTCATAAAGTTTGTGCATATAATTGCCTTGGTTATAAGTACCTACGAACCTTATCTAGCATCTATGCTGCCGTGTGAAGAAAGAATGCCTGAACTCCTGAAACAAACCTTTCAGATATTCACACTAAAGTTCTTCATTGAAACCCCACTGTAGGTTCCCTGCAGTACATGCTAGCAACCCCATTCTTCTGACAGCAGTCCACTCCATCCATCCCACTCCATCTTTTGAGGACTTCAATCCACCAAGTACTTGAAAAAAAAAAGCAGAAAATCAATTTTAAAAAATTGATTAATCGTACTTGGGGCATTTTTGGTTTATTATTCTGTGAATAATACACCTATGTATTCGCTCAGAAAAGAATTGCTTGAACACCCCCTCAAAATCTTTTCTTTTACGTTTCAAGGTAAGCAGATTCCAAAAATGCAATGTCCGTACGCCGTATCATCCATATCTGCCTTTATTTTTGGTATAAAAAATTCGTTCTTTCGCACTCAGTTCGATTTGGGGCCGTGATGTCCCGAAACTTTGCAGCCGGATGGAATATACCCATGAGTGTTACGGATGGAAAATGGATGTAAAATGGGGGTAAACATTTTTTTTGCTGTTTTACTTTCCATGATTTTTAGGGCAAGGAGACCGAATGTGAAGTCGATTTTGACCAATGAGCGAAGAACTGAGGTTCTAACTCGGTTTCAGCCTTAAATTTACCTTAAATTTCGGTCTCAAACGGTCGTTCTTTCGCATACAGGCTCCATCTGCGTCCTAGTTCTGCTCCGAAGCTCGGCAGCCTGATCGGAACACACCCAGGGGTGTTACGGGTGAAAAATGAGTGTAAAAATACGGTTTTTGGAGGGTTTTTTTGTTGAGGTTTTAGTGAAAATCAGCCTGTGATGTACTATTTTCCCTGTTTTTAAATTGATCTCGACCTTAAGAATTCTTTGATACCACCCGATGCATTGTACGTCCAGCCCAGATAATATTATTGCTAGGGAACACCTGATTATAATCACGCATGGTTGTATGAAATCGAGTTGGCTGTCCAGGTACATTATTTTATTTGAAGAATGATGACTGTTTTGAATTCAGGTGATAAGTAATTCTTCAATTTGAACAAAGGTTATTCTTCTTACATAACAAAAAATAATCAACGATAGAATTTTTAATGAGAAACGCCTCAACTTCTACAAATTTAGTTCCTATCATTACTGTTTAAGGAAAATTGCCTCAACATCTAGAAATTCGATCGCAAAATCAGATGACTTTCATGCCCCACGATGATAATTTTTTTATGCTAATTTTGTGATAAATGACCTCAAGTGATCATCCCATTTCGTAAACATTGGAGTTCAGGCTTTTTCATTCACATGACAGTATGACTAATAACGTAAACCCTTAACATTGCTCCTCAGGATATCAGCGGGGTAATCATCGACGTAGGTTTAGCATTTCGTGGGGCCATTAACTGACTATGGTCGTACGACACGATTACAATGCTTCAATTAGGAGTACAATGATGCTGCTGCAGAATGACTTCAATAATAATGTGTGATGCATTTGAGGCATTCTGATTCCTCAGTTACCGATCTATTTTACTTTTTTGAAGATTATGCTTTACATTTTTACATTGTGTTGCAATATGTACGAGTTCCTAATGAATTGAACAAAAAATACCGAGTCATTCCACAGGTCCGTTTCAAAGTGTCCGAGGGATTTTGATTTGGAACATGGAATTCGCGTTGTCCTTAAATATTGTTTTATTATTTTCAATAACGACCCTTTCGAATCGAGCATGAAAAAAAAATTTAACCCCCTCTCAAAATTTAATGGTTTCATTTCAAGGTACGTAGAATTTGAAAATGGAATAAACAAATTTCTGTCCATCCGCCGTACCTCGCTCTTTCCATAGTTACAATGAACCAAAATTGATGAAATTTGGTTTTCAGCTCTCATTTGGGGTCTAATTGGTCCACGAAGCTCGGCGTTACTGTCAGTCATCTCTAAGGGGTGAAAAATGGGGGTTGAAATTTCCAGAACGCCGTAGCTCGAAAACTCACTCGAAGAGTATGGTTTTATGACTTTTCAAAATGATTCCAAATTGGAGGATTTTTTGAGACACCTCGAGCACTGTACGTCCGGCACTCCGTCCATAGTGAGGCCCTGAAATTTGGCATCGTTAACAGGAGTCTGCATGATACGATGCACATCCAGCCCAGATATCATTGCTAGCGAACAGCTGATTATAATCACGCAGGGCTGAACGAAATCGAATTGGTTGTTGTGAAATATTATTTTATTTGAAGAATGACGGTTATTTGGGATTTTATTGAAAGGTACCCTTGCAACAGAACAAAATAACATGCATAGCAACAAATAACCATAGGCAGAATTCTAGAATCCACCGCACATTTATGGAACTGTAGTAATTGCCCGATTCCAGTACTCGATTTAGGACTTTCCTGGTGGGATACAAGGTTAGGTATTGACCACAGAAAACGGTGATCTACGCAGGAGAGAATACGTACAGGAAAATAATAAACCGTTATGTAACGATTTGCAGTTTAAAAAAAATGGATATTCTTATTTTGAATGGAATCAACTTTGCTGATATGCTGCACAAAATTTATGAACAAATTTCAACAAAATGTAAGCGGATTTCTAGTTAGAATTGTAGGTATACATTTAGTATGATTTCAAGTGAATATTAGTATGAAGCTTCGATAAGGAGATACACCCTGAATGAGGGCATTCATGTGCATTATCATGCGACGGTGTTAGTGTTGTCATAAGAAAGCATATCTCATAACGGAAAAAGTTCATCAATAAAGATTAGGACTTTCGTATGATGTAATATTCATATCATTAGTAGGAATGAATATCATTGCATACAGCGCTGAGATGGCCACAGACTGAAAGAAAGTATTAGTACGTACTTGTCACTAACAAAACGCTCGATAAGGATGAACTCATAATTGGCAAGTAATCTCTCACTGATGCATATAAATTAGTGTATAGATATTCTATGGTGTTTGGGTTGTTTAATTTTAATTTTATTTTTGTTTGTTTCTATTTTTTATCCAATAGGTGCTGCTTATGTTATTCCTGTTCGGCACTTATTTTTTCCATTCTACGCTCATCGTGTCATGAGTAATAATTTCTGTTCATGTTATTTTTCCGACGTTACAAAACTGCGAGGGGCCTAATATTGTAACAAAAAACATATCCATGCTAAAATAACCAATAAAGAATTATTATTATTATTATTATTATTATTATTATTATTATTATTATTATTATTATTATTATTATTATTAAATATACTATTGGAGGAAATATACGTACATTTATTACTATTATCTATCATACCTGTCGAATGATAGTATTATTGATTCCATCAGTTATACTTTGTATCAATTACACTAAGTTTAACGATAAGTCTTATCAGTGGGTTATTACTTACCAACTATGAGTTTATCCTTATCGAGCGTTTTGTTAATTACAAGTGCTTATACATTAATTCAGTCTGTGGCCATCTCAAGGCTGTATGCAATGATATTCATACTTACCGACGATATGAATATTACCTCAGACGAACGTCCCACTCTTGACCCGAGGTTTATCTATAGCAGCCAATCATTCAAACACACATACAGATGAACTCGCGATGAAGGGTCGCCCAAGGGTGTTAGGTAGTCAAAAGTTTGCTCCTATGAATGGAAGGAGCGGTGAAAACAAATCGGGTTCCGATCGTTTTCTTGTCCCCTCGAGGCGACGTCTGATGAGTCCATCAGTCAGCATACACGAGCAACATGGTCTTTGAAAATTATCAATGAATATTGAAATATTGAAACTCCTAATAACTCGCTGCGTTGCACAGGATTAGTTTCAATTTTATCGATAGCAATGGAAACACATGGGAGCTACATAAACCATTGAAGGGTTCTACAACCTCCTGACGACTACCACTCCCTGTTTCTTGAGGAATAGACCATTATTATTATGTAGGTACGCATTAGGAATAGATATTTTTGGATCAGGAACAGGGAGTCCAAAAATAGCTATTCCTAATACGCACCTAGGTACATAATGATCTATTCCTCAAGTTTGTCTAAAACTTTATCTTCAAGATAGTGAATTACTCCTTCCCACATCAGCCAAACACTGTTTCAATCTTAAACTTGATCGGCAATAAACTGACCATCCACGTTGGTGAGTCCTTCGCGTTCTATTTCCTGCGCCCACCGCCGATCACAACCAAACTTCCACAACCAGTACTGTCAAACGGGTGCCTAATTTATTTAGGTATTTATTTTATATCTTATTTTTTTTTAACTTTCTGAGGGGTGAAAATTCACTTCATCTTAATACCCCCAAAAACAACCTTTACCCGCCCAAAAAAAACCTCCTGAGCCGCAAAACGGACTGATATCCATTTTGACCGCCAAAGTAGCATGCTCGATGCTACGCACGTCGCTCTCTGATGTGTTTACATTGAGAGTGCATACCGGTGTGCGCGCTGATGTGTATACCGGTTCCTCCCCTCAAACCACCCCTTCCCTCCTGTTTCCCTGTTCCTTTCAACGCTGTTTGGTTGGAAGCTCAAAATTTCTTTCACAGCTGTTTGGCGGGGAGCTCTTAACTTGGAGAGCAAAGAAAGAGATTTTTAAAATATTTTTGTTGTTCAAAAGTTTTTCTTTTTTTTCTTTAAAAAAAGCAGCAAGGAAGTATATGCAAAAGTTACAACGCTCCAAACGTTACCAAAAAAAAAGTTGTTTAATGCCAAAGCTCAGCTTTTAAACCCTCTTTCACCTACTCCTGACCCCCCCCCCCCCCCCCCCCCGGGGTAATGGTGGTGGAGGGGTGCGCGCAAAATACGGCACTATAACGAATGTGTGTGCAAAATTTTGGCTCGGTCGTTGTCTGTGAAGCTGTAGCCCTGTCAAAGGGGAATAATAAGAAGCAGAAAAACGTCAAAAGAAGCGCATCTGATGGTCCCGATGGCTGAAATGTGGCATCTACGTCCTCAGGGGCCCCTCGAGAATGGGTTTACGAAAAATCAACCCCGGAGACCTCCGGGGGCCGTGTTGGGGGGGGGGGGGGGGTTTAAAACCTACTTGTTCTGCGGCGTAAACAGTGTTCTTTGTCGCTCCAGTTTTTCGGTTTCTTGGGAGGTGGGACGATCCCGCGTCCTTAGATTTTTCACTTTTGAAACTGCTACCCTTCTCAACATAGTCAGGAGAAACTTATTATTTAGAGTAAGAAATATTTTTTAGGATCATATTCGTGATTTTATGAATTTTCATTATTTTCAGATTGATGACCACAGGCGGCCAAAATAGTGACGGTGAATTAGGTAGTGAAGTGAGGGGCTCTGACATTCGTCCAGTGTAGATCGGAAATCAAACGGCTGCCAGGCTGGAGGAGCTCATGTGCGAAGCTGCTATGCGAGGAAAGCAGCCACATGCTGTCGAGCACGAAGACGAGGAAGAGGAGCCGGAAGAAGACGAATACCTGATGAAAGGCGGTACGGGGCCCGTGGTCCGGGAAGACCTGGGGGTCACACCGGGGGCCGTCCCTCCGGCACCCGGAGCCGCCGCCGGGTTCTGGATGTCAGCCGTATCCGCGGCGTCGGGCATGGAAATGATTCCGGAGTCGGGCTTCATCTCGTCTCAACCCTCGATGGCCGAGTTCATATTGCCTCACCACATGGCGGACATGGCGCCGAGCCCCGGCGGCGCCTCTCAGCAGGCCTACCCCCAGCAGCCTTTGGACCCCCAGCAGCCCGTTCAGGAGTATCCCTGGATGAAGGAAAAAAAGACTGCCAGGAAGAACAACCAGCAAGGTAAGACGCAATTCTATCATACATTTTCAGAAAAAGCTTTGTTCGCACTGGTTTTTTCTGACGGTTTGCTGACTCCTAGAAAACCGTTAGAAACCATCCACGACCCACAACCGTCTTGACAAGCGTTTGAGAAGGGTCTGAGTTTGATAATGGTTGGGAATCGAGAAGGCAGTTTCTCGTCTGCCCTATCTTCCATGTACCGGAATGACGATCAGGGGACTGGCTTTGGATAGTCAGGAAAGCACTGCGAACAGCCGGTCACGGATACTCAACAGTCCTAAAAATCGCTGCTTGCAAAAACAAAATTTTTGAAGTTGGCGCCAAATTTCAACTAAAATCTATAAAACCAAGGCATACAAAATGTAGTACCTAGTTAAAATATGGCGCAGACTTTAAAAATTTTGTTGTATCGGCTTTGCATAAATAAAATTTTGCGCAGCATAAAAATTATTCTTTACTTTTTAGTTTTATACAGTTTTTTTTTTCAAGTCGGAGTTTTGTTTTATTATTTTCAATAACGAACCCTTGGAATCGAGAATACAATTTTTTTAACCCTCCCCCCTCCTCAAAATTAGGTGATTTACGTTTCAAGGTATGCAGAATCCGAAAAAGCAATAAAAACCGCTGCAAATTATTACACAAATGTTTATTATTTACCTGTATAGATGTCCCTTCTGCGTAGATCACTGTTTTCTGTGGTCAGTACCCTCAAGCTCCCTCCAGGAAAGCCCTAAATGAAGTACTTGAGCCGAACCGGGAATTAAATTTTAATACAAACGCGCGGGATTCAATAATGAAATCATTAATTATCCTTCGTAATCATTAATTATCCTTCTGCGTAAATAGTATAATAAACCGTTATGTAATAATTTACCGTTGTTTAATAATTTACAGTTGTGTAATAATTTATCCAATAATACTTCAAAGTTTGTTCAAGTTGCAAAAGTACCTATCAACAAACTCCAAAAGATCCATCATTTTTCAAATGGAATAGTATCACAGAACAACCAACTGGACTTCATACAGCCATCCGTGATTATAATCAGGTGCTCCCTAGCGATGATATCTGGGCCGGAATTATAACCGGGTTTGATTCACGATCATGTTGACGAAGCTTTCGTTGTAAACGAACGGCTGGTCATACAATACTCCGGGTGGTCTCAAAAAATTCTTTAGTTCAAGATCAATTTGAAAACGTAAAAAAAAACATACCCTTCCTTTGAAAGTTTTCGAGCTACGGCGTTCTGAAAATTGCAACCCCTATTTTTCACCCCTTAGAGATGACTGACAGTAAGGCCGAGCTTCGAGGACCAAATAGACCCCTAACGGGACATACAAACCAAATTTCACTAATTTTGGTTCATGGTAACTAAGAAAAATGCGAAGTATGGCGTACGGCGGACAGAAAGAAATTTTGGTTTATAATTTTCAATAATTAACCTTTGGAATCGAGCATGAAAAAAAAATTATTCTTTCATTTGAAAAATGATGGCTCTTTTGGATTTTGTTGATAAGAAGGTACTTTTGTAACATGGACAAACGTTATGCTTAGTGAAGAACAACAAGTAACTGATGACTGAATTACTGAACTCCCGGGCCGGCTCCAGTCGATTTTGGGCTTTTCTGGGGGTAGCAAGAGGGTAAGTATTGACCACAAAAAAACATAGAGCTACCCAGAAGGGCATCTATACGGGTAAATAATAGACAGTTGTGAAATAATTAGCAGCGTTTTTATTCCTTTTTCGGATTCTACGTGTTTGATTGAAACGCAAGCCATTTAATTTTTATGGGGGCATTTTTCTATTTCAAAGGTCCATTATTGAAAATAATAATCCAGTATGATTGACAAACTCTACATCGGCCTTCTATAATAACGTTCAAATCAATTCACTCATAATATTTTGAACTAATGCTGATTACTGTCATACCAGTAACGGGGATAACTACCGCCAAAACATCGATTCTTCGAGTATAAACCACAACTCGAAGTAATTATAGGTAACTACTTGAAACTGGACGCCTTACATTTCCTCAACTCAGGCAAGTTAGTAATTATGGTTGACGGTGTCAAAATTGTGTACATGAAGATGAGTTATGGACAACAAGGTTTCCGGGTACAGACCTTCCTCCCTAAATCACCACAAAATATCAGGTAGTTGCCATTTTTGTAAACGTGCACTTTCCACAGTAAAGTACAACAGAAAAGATTTAGTTGGCTTTCTAGTTTTTTAAGGATCCTACCTCCATTTATGTAGGTTCCCTAGTAATTTTCAAAACAGTGTTACCCGAAACCACCGGTTTCCAGGGTGCTCAACGGAGAGTAGAAATTCTGATGATAGTTTTTAGAAAAATAAAAAAAGAAGAAGAAAAGGAGGATCCTAATTTGCTAATTAAAGGTAGAGGTGACTTCTGACAAATGAGCAACCATTCAGGCGGCGTTTCCCACCGTCGTCAGGTGCCGGTTAAGATGGTTGACACCCACCACGGGCGAAGGAAGCAGACGGTTGTTAGGGGCTCCCAACAACAAAAGGCCTCCAAAACCTCAGGCGAGGGCTCCCCTTTAATTACGTGGCACTGACATATTGCAACAGGAGTTCCTCTCGTATAATGTACTCGTACCTACTTGATGTTCGGCTGTGCGAAGCAGATCCGCATTCCGGTAAGCCGCTGGGACTTTTCGCTTATACAGTAGAAGTCGCTTAGCAGAAAGGCGGTTAAGGGAATAAGCCGGATATAAGGGTAGAAACAGTCAGTTCCCGATCGGCTATAGTGATCAAAAGGTCGGTTATAGTGATAAGTTTTTGGGTATTAAAAATCGGCAAAATAGGTAAAAATGTATATCCCAAAAATGTGTGTCCCAAAAATTGTATATCTTCGCCAAAAGTGCAGAAGAAGAAAGAGCCCCCTCCTCCTCCTCCTCGTCTCCTCTTTTCTTCTTCTTTTGCAGTGATTTGTATTGAAATTGGGCATTTGCCCGTGCAATTTACAATAAATAAATAAATAAATAAATAAAAGTGGTGCCTACTGAACGATGATCCGAAACAGAAGATAACTAACTATCGGTTTTAATGAAGATTTCCTAAAAAAAAAATGTAATTAATCAAAATTAGGTCGATTCTGGGGGTCAAAATTCTCCAATATCGGTAAAAATTGCTAAAATCACCACTTAGTATATATTATTATACTGTAGAAGTCGCTTATAGAGATAGGGCGCGTATAGTGATTGTTTCCAGTCGGTCCCAATTCGATCAACATAACCGACTTCTACTGTATATCTTTATAAAACGCGCGTCGAGCTCTGTCTTTCAATTAGCAACAGACTACTATATGGATCTGTATGAAAATCGGGAGCGGAAAAATCCATGAATCCCATCTCTAATTAATCAGGAGATGTATGAATCTAATGAATCTGAGTCCCAGTGCTCTATTGAAAGTCGACGCCATCACTCAACGCAACAAGTCGCGTTTACTATAAGTACAGTCCGATATGTTGCCAGCATGTTGATGGATGTTGGCAACATATTTGTTGGATACAGCTACTTGTATCTGGGTACATGTTGTCACCAAACTAAACCAAACTCAGTTTTGTGGGATTGACAATGGAAGAGCCTGTTGCTGCTGGCGCTTGTGCTGCCACCACATTCTTGGTGGCAGAGACTTTTGGATTATTATTTTTTAAATTAACTTTTGGAATCGAGCATGAAACAGATTTCTTTAACCCCCCCTCAAAATTTTATGATTTTTGTTTCAACGTACTTGCCTACCTGCGTGGAATCCGAAAATGTAACATTCGCTTTAGTTCTGCTATTTTTTCCGAGCTTTGGAAAGATATTTCTCAGTCATAGTGAAGATCTTTTCAGGCGGATGGACTTGTAAGGCCGTTCGGAGACAACATGTCCTATCGCCGTTTTCTGGGCTTCGGGCTGGAAGGAGTGAATCTACAGAGAGTTGTGAAAGCTCATGCCACCATTCCATCTGGTCTCAATCTGTTCACGTAATTGCGGTCTGCGGACGGGTCATTACTAAGCATCTGTCCGCCTCGACCCAGTGATCCTATTTGAGAGGATTGAGGAAAGTACAACTAGGCGAGTTCCCATTGTGCCGGTTTAGCCCTGCAACCATATTCACGCCCTTTCTGCCTCCGGCAGTGTCTCAAAGAACTGGTCAGGAAGAAAGAAACGGATTCGTGGTTCAGAGAAGAGTTGATATCAATCCTATGAGAGCTGGAGCTCTGTACCGTTACTGACGTCTATAGTTTGTGGTCTTTGTTTTGTTCTCCCCACTGAACAAAACATTCATGTTACAATAAGCCGGCAACTTGTATTTTCTGAGGATTCACATTCTGCTTTAATATAAAATTCAACATGCGATCGATGTTTTGATGAATTTCATAGGGACCCACACCTAGCCTAGTGACTAATACACGGGTAGAATCGCAAATTCTGTACAAATTTAGCTGTTGCGAAACGTTATCACAGGATTCGCTGCATGGGTTGGATAAAGTACGTGGTTCATGGATCAGCAGTGTTTAGGTTTAGGTAAAAAGCGCGAAATCAAGAACACACGTCTTCGACCGCTTACGACGAGGCCTCATTTTTTTAAGCACGCATTTTGTTACGCGCGAACATGAAAACGCGCGTTTTGGAGGATTACTGATTTACCTGAATGGCTCCGTTTATTCGCGCGATTTCTAAGTCATGTCGTCCTCTCCTATAAAACGGACAACTTTCATGCGACTTGTGTTACTACATTGCGCTAAATGGTACCGTTTATGCAAACGTACGACTTTCCTTAGTTACCATGAACCAAAATTAATGAAATTTTGTTTGTATACGTCCCATTTGGGGTCCCATTCGTTGGTTCGTTGGGGTTCCTCATCATTTTTAATAAAAAATAATAAGCGTATTGCTCGAATGACGTGGAAGTGGTTGGTGAGACTTGAGATCGTATGGTTTTTAAAACATTTTAAATTAATAGAGAGCGCCGCGCGTCACAAAACGCGTGCATAAATGAGGCTGGAGACTTCAGACTCAATAAATTTATCAAGCCTTCTTTTGACTTAGGTATCTGATTTTGAAATGGATATACAACCTTGCATTGCAGGTTGAAAATTTTGCTACAGTTCGGAATCCGTTGTCCTCCTACAAAATCATCAAAATGAAGCTGAGAAAAACACAGACTGCTCTAAAGAGCTGAAAAATTACATTTCTCACTTGAATTAATCTTCTCCGAATACTATCATTTTTTGGCAAGAAGAATACCACCCCCGAAAAAGTGAACAATTCTAATTAAGTTGGATCAATAGTGTTTGGTATTAAATCTAAAGGGTTATTTCCGCAAGTGTAAGAAGTAATATTAACATACCTTCCGGAGGAGTCCGTCGTCACTTCCTGGTTGAGTACTGGAGGCGAAAGCACTCCGGCAAAAGCATTCCATCGAAAGCGCTCGCCTCCAGTACTCAACCAGCAAGTGACAACGGACTCCTCCGGAACGTATGGTAATATTAATAGTGTTTGGGTTTCCCTAAAAAGCGTGAAATTGTGAACAACACAAGTCTTCGACCGCTTTTGAAGGGGGGACTTCAGACTCAACTATCAAGTCTTCTTTTGACTTAACTGATTCTGAAATAGATATGCAACCTTGCATTGCAGACTGGAGGTTTCCCTACAGTGCGAAATCTGTTTTCCCCGAACAAAATCATCAAAATGGAGCTAAGAGAAACTCAAACTACTCTAATGAGCTGAACTATTTCTCACTTGATTAAATCTTCCCAGAATACCATTTTTTTTTTTTGCGGTAAGACGAATCCCACTCTCGAAAAAAGTGGAAAATTCTAATTAAGTGCAGGAGGAGCCAGTACCTCACACCCTTTTCTAAGGTTTAAAAGAGGGGCAAATTGCCTGTGGTGGTAGGTAGGGGAGAAGGCAGTCGTAAATTGTTCCTTTCCTACCCCTTTGCAACACCAGGTCTGAAAAGGAATCACCTCACTTAGGTTCTAATCCTGAAGGAGTTGAGGGAGCCTGTGGATTTACAACTACTTGTAAACCGCCAGGAGTAGGTGGGGGGGGGGGGGGAGGGTGCCTATAGGGTAACCGCTTATCTATGTTTATGAGCTTACTGGGGAAAAAAGCACTGCATAAAACAAGTTGGTTTTACTTTTTATCGTCCTCTGTTTCAATCTCACTCCCTCTCACGCCGTCTTGAACTGAGCTATATGCATAGACAGAAACTTACTTACGTTAGTGTTTTTTGAAGCTAGTGAAGAAGTAATATTGATGCGTAGTAATGGAGTACTGCAACCTACCGCTTTGGATTCACCAATAAGTGCTTTCACTAACGTGCTTATTCGCTTATTCACAAATGAACGTTTAACGTGGAATTCATCTATTTCCCAAAGATAACAATTATATTGCTTATTATTTCAACAATAATAAGAAGTGCACCTATAGTGCAAAGATGGACCAATCTCAATAATCTTCCGTCAATCAACAAGTTTGATAAGAGAAACCGTATCAGTCACAAGCAAACGGCATTACACTCGTTTCATCTTTACAGTTACATAGTTCCACCAAGTACTATGTACCACACGGAGCCTTATGATTGCGCTGATCCGTTAGGAAGGGCAGTATTTCGTTTTGCTTGCGCCAAATGTAACGTATCGTTTACACCAACCAAATTGTGACGGTTGCTTCATTTGCGCCAAACTCAGAGTCGGAACACAACCATATTGCAAGTGAACCTCGTGCGCTCGAAGAGTGAGTTATCTTCGGTCGAAAACTATTTCATTCAGTAAGGAACATTACACACATCAGGCAGGCACTTTAGACACAAAAACGAAAATCCTGCCTTGCCGATTGATGAACATTGCTATTAGCCAAAATCAAGATTTCATGCCTGTTGTGCCTGAACATAAATTGCTATCACAAAGGAATAGTTTTCGGATCTTGCAGGCTTTCGAGAAATATAGCTGGGCTTATATTAGGGCCTCAAAGTATCTCTTCACATTCACTGCAGGAGCCTGCTCGACTAATTGATTTTATTATGAGTAATTCATCTCCCATTGCCGCTGAAATGCAGCTGCCTTTTCCAGATATCTTATTCTTTACCCCAGATCAGGTAGTGGAGTTATTCAGCAAACAATCATTAGGTATACTGTTGTCTCAGCTAGTCGGCGTTGTTGTAGGTCACGGTGGATTTGTTTCCATCTTAGGCACTAAGCACCATTAGCCAACCTTTAGCTGAAAATGCTTTAAAAATGGAGCGAAACGTTGGCGTAACAATGAGTTTCATTTTCCGACCAACCCTCAAGAGCCACCATATTTTACTGTGGAAGTAGTGCAGAACAGCACGGTACTGTAGTCAGTTAATGCCCGGCATATTCAGACATGGCACAGCTAATCTCCTACTAGGTTTAGAAGCGTGGGAAATATTCATAATCAGTACATCCCTGTTGAGACAGCACTATTTTCGCCCGGCTAGATTTGTTTTTGTTTTGTTTTAACCACAGTGCGATATCTCAAATTCTGGCACTTCAATTCCGTTCAGTCAAATGATTTATGATCGATTGATTCGGCATCATGAATTGCAGACTTTAGTGGAATAGTAAGACGTACGTACTCTTCAAATTTCAGTTAGTTTGTAAAACTATTTTTATCCATACCGATTTATCCATATATTTGTATCCATCCATCCGATAAAACGCAGAAAATTATTACACAATGGGTTATTATTTACCTGTATAGACCCTTGCCTTCTGCGTAGATCACTGTTTTGTGGTCAGTACCTACCCTCGAGCTCCCCCCAGGAAAGCCGTAAATCGAATACTGGAGGCGACCCGGGAATTACAGTTTCATAAAAATGCGCTGGATCCAATAATTCAATAATTAATATTATTTGTTGCTATTCATGAAGGATAACGTTTGTTCAAGTTACAAAAGTATCCATCAACAAAATTCAAAAGAGCCATCATTCTTCATATGAAATAATATCACAGAACAACCAACTCGACTTCATACAGCCATTCGTGATTATAATCAGGTGTTCCCTAGCAATGATATCTGAGCTGGATTTATACCACTTCATTCACGATCATGTTGGCGAAGCTTTTCGGTGCAAACGAATGGCTGTCGTAAAATACTCCGGGTTGATCTCAAAAAGTTCTTTAATTATAGATCAATTTAAAAACGTAAAAAAAACCAAACCCTTCTACTGAGTATTCGAGCTACGGCGTTCTGAAAATTTCAACACTTCATATTCATAACGCCGAGCTTCGCGGACCAGCTAGAACCTAAATGTCAAATTTAATTAATTTTGTTTCATGGTAGTTAAGGAAATTTATAAGAACGGCGTACGAACAGAAATTTGATTTATTCCATTTTCGGATTCTACGTACCTTGAAACAGAAACCACTGAAATCGGGAGGGGGTCATGCTCGATTCCAAAGGCTCATTAGTGAAAATAATAAACCAGACGATTTTTATGCATACCTCGCGTGTGGAACATTAATGGTGATCTCTCATATGTTTTGGTCCACGACTGGAAAAGGGGCTTCCCTGACCCATCGTATTCTGAGACTGTTGACATAAATTGTAACGAGAATACTCTTTCATTTCGTAAACATTATAGCAATAGTGCTGTGGGTGGTAGAAGAGAATTTCGGGTTATAATTTTGCATTCTTCGATTGTGGCACGTTTCAAATTGGCAATGGTAGGACATCGATGGAACATCAGTTTATGATCCTGATGCCTGAGATCGAGTATATAAATATAAGAAACAATTTCATTTATTTATTGATATAAGAAATTAATAACCTTTGAAAGAATCGATCCAACGTTGTCTACAATCATGAATCGTACGTTGAAAAACAAGGGAATCCTCATAGGACTGGCACGACCTGAGTGAAGATATATTGCTCGTCATTTCAACTCCCCACGAGGGTGAGCAAGTTGTGTAGAGATGGGGGAAGGGGAGAAAACATATAAGTATATACTTTTTATACTATCACAGACTCGCAAATGCAGGCGGGAGTCGGAAGTTCGAGGGATGCCCCACGTCGTAAAGAGTTTTACTGCTCTTCCACAGTGAAGGTTTACGAGATTCGCAGAGGGAGGGGAGGAAACTGATGTTTGTGTCTGTGGGTCATGGCCTGACCTCTCTATTTTGTTTACCCTTCGAACGCGTATTATCTCTTAGCGAACTTTCAAATATACGGAAATTATCTGTTGCAGCGGCACCGAAATATATGATTTTTTCAAGAAAGTTTTTCCAGTGAAACCCGTTCCAGACCAGTAAAATCAAGAAAGATAGGCTGAAACGAATCGGGATTATAAGCATTATGTTTTCGCATGCTCATACGAAAGTAAGAAGCTATTAGTAGAATGGGGTATGCGCACGTCATTATTTTATTTTTTCAAATCAAAGTAGATTCCATCCTGAGAATTTTGACACCAACCGCACTGTCCTACAATAAGAAGTTCTTTTTCTATGATATTTCAAAGTTTCCCGAACTTCTGGGAACTTTGAAAAATCATAGAAAAAGAACAACTTATCGGACAGTTTGGGTGGTGTCAAAATTCTCAGGACGATTCTACTTTAATTTCAAAAATAATATAAACCGCTTTTGTGACCCATGCGCATACCACATTACGGTGAAGTTCATATGAGCAACATTCTTCAGCCCGACCCTGACGACCACTCAAAATTCCATAAAATAACGCCGTGATTTACAACCCACAATAATATCATTCAGCTTGATATTGTTTCCAGATGACCTGGACTGAATGCTCTTGTTTTTAGCTTTTGGATTTTAGGTACGGTAACCATACTTTCCGACATGAAAAGAAGGACCACTGGAACTGTACCCACGAATATAAATATGAGAACGTTGTAAATACTTCAAGGTGTCTCTTATCCGACATGTAGGTTTAATTGATGTTTTGTGGACATTGGATGTTAGGTATCAAGAAAAAGACAATTCATTTCACTATACTAAGAATTATATTTTCGAAGATGGAAAAAACGGATCATAATCGAGGACCTCGATTCGAGGAGTAATCAGTATTCAGTATATTTTATTTAGGCGCATACTAAAACAGTTACAAGTAAGTGCTCACGGTGGCATACGTTCAAAATAACTTGGGCACCAACGAAATCTAAAGTAACGAAACGCAAATAGTACAACTTGACTCAGGAAACAAAATAACAATCTTCAACATGAACAATTTAAGAAAATCTAAATCAAGATTTTTTTGACTAGTCATTATCACCTACTCATTATAATAATTTTTAGGCGTAGCTGCCTATTTTGGGAAGCCCAACTTTAGTGTTTGCTACTGGGGTCCCTATCTAAAGGTACGTCCCTTGAAAGTTATTTAAAAAAAAAGGTTACGCCCTTAGCGAATTTTCATTTATTTTCCTGTTAGAATGGTCATTTGGAAGTGGGTACCGTTTTAGAAAATGTCCTAATGAAATTACGGTATTCCACACATGTGACGATATCTTAGACTAGTCTGTTGACCTCCATTTACTGTGTGCTTCACATGAGATTTGCATGTGGTCCATCTTTCAGGTAGGTACGCTTGTAGGTGGTGCTGGTAGGTAGGTACCTACTATCAATTTCGCAAGTGCCTAATCAGTAGGTATTAAATCATCTAAAGGGTTGGCTCCGCCTGGTAGAAGTACAATTACCATGCCGCCTGGAGGAATCCGTCCTCAGTGAGGGATTAGTACTGGAGGCGAGCGCATTCGATGTAAGGACATCACTAGGCAGTCGAGAAGATTCTGAAATCAGTTCGTTAGTTGTCCCTATTTATGTCAAGATGTTAGAAGTGAAAGGTGATAGGTGCTTTGGCAGAAGAAGAACAAAGGAAGAGAAGTAAAAGGCTGTTTGTGTTAGGGGGGTTGCTTGTTTGTCCTTGTCGTGGTACCCCTCAAATGTAACATTTACCACTCTCATGTAAGTCATAGATTTAACCAATAAACAAGGAGAAAGACGAGCTGTGCAACGCCTCGGTTGAAGCCCAGAAGGGCTCCCCTCCATCGAACTCCCAGCGACTCTCAACGGCTGCAACGGCCGTTCAGACGGGGGACGAGGTGGAGGCACCTTTATAAGGCGCCTGGCTTGCCCAGCTCTCCATTTGACCGACCTCGCTCTTACCTACGACTTCTCTCTCACCTTACACCTCATCTTCGCATCTGCTGTGGTGGTAACCACGGGATGCTTCCTTCTCTAACACTCGCTGGGTGATAACTGCGGGGTGTTAGCATCCTTCTCCTTCAGCGTCTGCTGTGGTGGTAACCGCGGGACGCCACTTCGTGTAACGCCTGCTGAGGTGATAACCGCGCGGCGTTAGCTATCCTAAAATACTCCCAAGGAGCACATCCTCCTCTCCTAGAACCTACCCAAACCTACCCTACCTGTAGGCTTACGACAGTCCTCTTTCAGGAAGGGCTTAAAAATAAACGTAACAATTAGATAGCGCTCTCCTTCAGCACCTACTCGTCCACCTAGTGACGACGGATTCCTCAAGAAGATGTGGTAATGAATAGGAAGGTCATTAAAATTTACTTGTCATGATTTTTCCAAATTTATAGTGTTCATATTCTGCTGAAAGAGTTGTTTCACCCCATATTCCAGGATTGAGTAGGAATAGTTTACCAGCTCAGTTTGCGGGTCCGTGTATGGGGAGAGAATAAAGAGGGTGGAGGAATAGTGGCTTGACCACTGCTGGCCGTAACTCACTCGACCCCTGCGTCGGAGATATATCTCCGAGAGCCTACCACCTCTTAGCACCCTGACCTTATTTATTTAGTGTGAAACTAAGTACCTACTTACCGGCAATAAACTCCCTCAACCCTCCCTACAACGATCGTAGACGGTGCTGACTGGGGCGACGCTTTCTCACAAGCTCCCGTGGATCCCTGACATTGTTTGTGGTCACTCATTCTCCTGTAAGTCGGAAGAGGTATCCAAGGAAGTTGGTGTTTTACTGAATTCCAAGTTCACTTGAAAAGGACGGCACCAACTCCAACAGTAGAAACAATGAATGAACACTTATAATAAATTGTATGACCCTAGAAATTCTCATTCAAAACCGGTCAAATAGAAGCGGGGACACGGGATTGATTTCATGTTGATTAAAGACGGACATAAATATGCGCGCAACGCTTATATTATTTTCTATAAGGTTATTTATGAATAACCTGATAGAAAATAATAAAAACGATAATAATAAATTATTAGAAGACATTATAATTAAGCTATATTATTACATAAATTAAGCTATTATACGAAGCTTCTCTGGTTTGGAAAATGAGCGTTATAATACGAAAATCTAGAATTTTACAGGGGAAGCGATTGAAGTTTTGCGTTTTCTATATTTGGCTTTGAAGGCACCTAGCGGTTATCTTTCGGCACCATCTTATTACTGCTTCGTCCACTGATGTTTAACTAACTAGCAAGCATAAAAATAATCAATACTCATCATGACGTCATCAATTGTTATTCAAATTATTGCAATTTTCATAAAAATCTGTTAGATAATCGTGTTTTTTGGAGAACAAAGACACATTGTTAAAAACAAACGATATATTTTTCAAAAGCAACTCCAAAATGCTATGTATTGGGGAGAAAAGTATTTTCTCATTAATTTCTTACACCCTAGGTAGATCACAGTAGGTATTATAATACCTAAACTTGAGTTATGACATTTTCTGTGGTCAGTGGGTACCTACCTACTAACGAAAAATTTAGGTAGGCTTAATTGTGCTGTTTTGAAAAAATATAGGAGTTAATACTTCAATATCTTTTGTAAAAGACTGACCGAAAACGAAACATGGCGTTCTTCAGAGAAAAAGATCTGAGACACTTACTTACTCGTTGGCCAACACAGGCAGAAGGGGCAGAAGGGGCAGAAGGGGGGTTTACAGGCAGTCTTCTTCAGAAATGTCTGTAAACTTCTTCAAATATGGCACTTTTTCACGAAAGCCTACAACCTTCCCCGGC
The DNA here is from genome assembly GCA_954871275.1 of Leptopterna dolabrata. Classification (NCBI taxonomy): domain Eukaryota; kingdom Metazoa; phylum Arthropoda; class Insecta; order Hemiptera; family Miridae; genus Leptopterna; species Leptopterna dolabrata. The sequence goes on along the minus strand of OX940982.1, from coordinate 19,973,012 downwards.
GAAGATCGAGAGACAGCTGAAAGTGTGGCACTCTTACAAAAGGTAAGGGACGGTTGGCTTCGCTGCAAGAACTCCACTAGAGCCCTCTAGCGGTTTGGTTAGAAATTTACGTAGGTACGTCCTTTTTTTCCATAAAAGATGACCTTATTTGACGCCTTATTTTATGGAAAAAAATAAAATCCAAAAATTTCGTATTATGGCGCTGTTTTTCCAAACCAGTGAGATGCAATAGATAATTTCCTTAATTAAAATGGTCAATAATTTATAATGTCCTCCAGAATGATTTAAATGGATTCGCTTCTTAATGTAGTCTGCGAGTTTGCCGATAACATCGTTAAACTTATTCCTAGTGTCTAATAATCTTGTAAGCTATAATGGATGAATAACCCTATAGAACATAATTTAAGCTCTGGGGGCACATAACCGCCTTTTCACGTCAGCGCATTTACCGGAAGAACGATGAATTTTCATGGAATTCATTTAGGACCAACTGTGGATCAGCCTCGATATGAGGTCCAGCGCAGAACCGGCTTTCTCACAAATTTTTGAAATTGAGTTTGACTTCCCGCCAATTACAATCGATCTGCCACGTTGAGAGCTACCTATTAAACAATGAAATGCAGTGAAATCGACTTTAAAGGTGTAAAACGACGTGTTAAAGTAGGGCGTCATAGCCAAGTCGACTTTGTCCACTGGTACATTCGGGTCAAAACCGACTTTCCCCAATGAGCCGGTCAGAGAGCCGCTTCGCTGTTGTCGCTCGACAATATTATAAAAGTTTGATGTTTATAGAAGAAATGCTTTTGTCCATGGCGTTTTTTCATAATTGGAAGAGGGGTCAGAGCAGTTATTGAGTTAAAAGCAACAAAATAAAGAAGGATTTACTTCAACTATCCACTGAAAACTATGCGAATTTAGAACAAAATTAAATACTGTAGGTAGCTTAACTCACATTTATGTTTTTCGTTAAAATACTCAACATTCTGATTTGTGTGAGAAAGTCGGTTTTGCGCCGGACCTTCCAATATATCTTCCAATTGTCAGCTCAATTTGATTGTTTTCTCGTTGCGTTTACAAGGATATGGGTGTACAGACGACATACATGGAGCTAGACTTGTTCCTCGATGTTTGGAACGATGTTTGCGTGAATGAAGTTTGGTATAACAACAAGCCTTGTATTACGAACAAGCTATATTCATATTGTTTCCATATATTTCCGTTATGGGGTTCGTAAAGTTAAGTCAAACCCTAAGTAAAGCCTCATGTACGACAAAGAGTTTGAAAATCCTTGGAACAACGACAGGCTTTGTTTGCCGTTGCAAGAAGTACCGCCCAGACCAATGCCGTACAGTCTCCATCCCAAAGTATCCAACTTGCAAGTCAATGGAGCTCCTTTGTCCACGCCGCAGTAATCGATTCCATCCAGTTGCTGCATCCCGCACATCTTGTCCTGCTCGAACTGTTTCGGGAAGGTCTCAATAATGGTCTTCTCCCCATTATCGGCGATCTCAAAAGGTAAACAGAACGAGGTTCTGACGACTTTGGTGACGATGAATTTCAGGTCTTTAGTCGAATTGACAAGGGGGCTGGACGATTGTGGAGCTTGGACTGTGCCGTAGCGCCACCAAGATGCAGTTTGACATATGGGGTTTGAGAGATGTTTCGTTTCGTAGATATAGTCGAAGTACGTAGTGTTGACATCCAAGTTTAACTCAGAGATACTGAAACTGAAATGAAAAGTTCAACACCTACTTCTGCAGTTTTTGTTTTTTCATATTTTAGGAGTAGGAATGTCAAGTTTAAGCAAACGCGAGTGAACGAGCTCTGCCAGGGTCTCCTTGTTCTTAGGGGAGGCAATGTGGTGCGGGTAGATTCCTTTGTCTAACAGGGAAGTGCGGCCACCAAGGACGGAGAAGCAACAGAGGACGTGAAGAGCAGATTAAGAAAAGCGAACGGGGCTTTTCCCCAAAAACAAAGTTTAGGCTCGTCATCCCTTTAAAAATAATGTAAATCCACCCGTTATGTATGGCAGTGAGGCGTGGAAGGTTACTGCAACAATCAGCCGTCAATTGCAAACGTTTGTGAACGGCTGTGTGAGCAGGATACTGGGGATTTGGTGGCCCAACACGGTCTCCAACCATGAATTGTGGAGGAGCACCGACCAACTTCCAGTTGAAGATGGAAGCGTATGTGGATAGTAATACTCTGAGGAGGCCCGATGGCACCGCAGAGAAGACCGTTCACCAGTGAAATCCGCAACGAGGTAGGAGAAGAAGAGGGCGGCCCAGGGAGACCTGGAAAATATCGACTGATTGGGAACTGCAGATCGGTCTGAATGGAGTGGAACAGGAGTGAAGTGATAGGTATAATGAACTTGAAGACCGAGCACAGAAGGTTACCTACTCAAGTTACCCGTGCGTTAACGATATTGCCTATATTTACATATTATCAAAGTTGTTAGTTGGTATCTGGGTCTTATTATTATAATTTTCCCCTCACCGCTTAGTAAGTGGCCAAGGGTTCCAAAGTTGCAGTACAGAGAGGTCCACCTGGCTCAAGTTGCCTCCGCAGTACGGGTGTGGAAAGACGAACCTGACGTCTCGCAGAACCCTCGCTGGACCCATCAGGTTAGCGCTACCTCCTACCGCCTTCAACAGTGCAGGGTCTTTGGCGACGTACACCCTCAGACGCGAATACCACCTTGTAGTGCATGAGCAGAGCGTTAGAAGGTGAAGTCCGGTTAGGATCGTTCCTACGCACGCGTGAACGTTGTTCTCCACTACGCTGGCCACGTGAAGTCCGAATGGTATCGAATCAGGTGTGATGATGGTTCCTTCGGCCCTGGACATTATTGCGGCACGTGCAGAAATTCCAAGACAAGGCATAAAAACCAAAACTACCATATCCATAGTTAGAAAAAAATGTATGATGTATCTAACAACTGTAGAAGCGAACTATCCTGTATGCTAGAAGTAATCAATCGGTGGTTCAGATGATGGGGGGGGGGGGGGGGGGGGGGGCAGGTAGGGTTAACAAACGAGTGCTAAAAACAGACTGACCCTGACTACCATTACCACCAAAATCCGCCTTTTCAGCAGATCGTATTTCGTACAATTGCTTATAAGTTTCATTGTCAATGTCTTTGTGGGGTCAAATTTCTTCAGAATGAAGCACACTGACGCATGTGAGATCCAGAAAATTTATTGTTTCGGATAAGACAAGTACTCGTACTTGCAATAATGGACAACGCCCATATTTTTCGGAGTAACACGGATAAATAATTTCCCTCTGCAGCGATTCAGATACGTGGCTTTTAGGGTGACTAGTGAATTTATTAATTTCGAAGGAAGCGTAAATGACGGAAAATCGGTGAATGGCAATGGTTGAGTAAGCGGAATCAGGAGCTCATACCCGTTCAAATTATTTCAGTATAAAGACAGAACCATGCGAGTTCTTGATTTTGAGTTTGAACTCATTTCAGCGATATTTAAGGTAGTTATGGGCGTTTCAAGTATTTCACGTTTGCGGTACGATTTCAATGATTTTGATAAGGGACTACCTGCGATCCAACCAGCGT